>JBAMIG010000006.1:17813284-17829205 GCA_037177335.1 Kiunga ballochi | reverse complement strand
TATAGGCATGAATAACAATAGTCTGATTATTTATATACTGTTAAATCTTACTATCAAAATGGGATTTTATAATATTGATATTTAGGGGATTCTTTAATTGTCTGATCAATCTCAGTGTTTTATATATTTGTGGAAAATGAAGCTATGATAAATTAAGGCTGTTTACTATAAAAAGGTGGGCATGGGCCCAGAATAAGCCCAGAATTAATCTGACGTTTTTGACAGTCTAAAATGCTAAACATTTTATTAGCTGTACACTGCACATCTAACAGAATTTAGGCTCATTTCCCAAAAAAATGGTCAGACTAATTAAATACAAGCTTAAAAGCCAGATAATGGGCTGTGCCCTGTGATGAACTGGTGACCCATCCATGGTGTAAATGGTAAATGGTCTCGTACTTGTATAACACTTTTCAGCACATCTGTGCACTCAAAGTGCTTTGACACTATTCGGCCATTCACCAATACACACACACACACACACACACAGGTTACAGGGACGTTACAGGGACGTTACAGGACCATCTGGGGGTTCTGTGTCTTGCTCAAAGACAATTTGACATGTGGATTGACTTAGTTGGTATTTGAACCACTAACTTGCTGAGTCAGGAAAAAAACGCACTCAACTACATGCAACACAGCCACCCTATTACCTCTCACCTGTCCTGCTACCCGCAACCCTAAATTGGATGAAGCAGCATGGAAGATGGTTACCAGCTCCATCTTATTTTGATAAGAATAAGCTAATTAAATCTTCAGGACATTTTGAAAGTACATCCATTTTACTATAAAAAAAATAATCAACAACATTTATAAAATTTAAATAATATTTTATTCATGGATGCTTAAAAAAGAGATAAATGAAGATAATTTGAGTAAGAATGAATGTCTGTTTATTTTCTAACCTGAGGCAAAGGAAAAGCTAGTATAAAAATAAGTAAATGAGAGAAAGGAAAGGGCAAGCTTGCTCCTTCTTTCGATGTTTTATTATTCACCTGTAAAGACACTCTGAATCCATGTTTCTAAGCAATGATTCTACACGGCTGTTTTTCACTATAATAGTACAAACAAGGCCAAAATGACCCCCCACCACCATTACTTCCACTACACTCATCCTCCTCCAGCTTTTTAAACTGGTTAAATAAACAGCCAAATGGAAATCAATGGCATAATTAATTGCGCTTGTGAGCTTTTGTGCTGAGCTGTTTGAAATTAAAAAGATAGAGTGACATTTAATTTGTGTATTAATTTGAAACAGATTCTATTGCATTTTAATGTCATTTGCCATCATGTTCAGTTCTATTTGTAGATATTTGTAATATGGTCAACCTTTGTTTGTCAGTCTGGTCTTTTTGTTCTGCCTCTGATTTACAAAAATTTCCCAATCTAGATGTTTGGGTTTTTTTTGTTTGTTTTTTATTTTAAACAATACTATTAGTATTTACAAATCAAGGAACACTGATAACATATTTGTATGTGGCCTCAATTCTGAGACATATTAGTGAGTTTCCTTTTCAGGTGGGAAACACCAATGGAGTATTTAAATGAGTCTTGCAGAATGATGTGTCATGCTTGCAGTTCTTTGCTAATTGCACCATTATTTACTAGAGGCAAGTATACTCTGACATTGCTGTGGAGGTGTAGCAGAGTACCAGTAAAGTGTGTGAAGAGAGAGACTGTCTGTAAATGTAATAGCAAAAAAAGATGAAATCCCTGTTGGAACACATACAAAATCTATTTTTTTTTTTTTTTACAAATTATTAAGGGGGTCATAGATCTGAAGGTTCAGTGTGAAAGTGTGATTGTCTGTTTGCTGTTGTTTTGGTGGTCTCAATATATGAAGCATAAATTCAAAAGATAATACAAAAGTCTAGAAGAACAGAACAATGCCAAATAGTGAGAACCCTACAAAGCCTGCCTGTTTATGCCCCAATTTATTTTCTGATTTAGAAGCTCTTTGTGAAATCCCAGGATGGAAAACAGCCTGCAATAGTAGAATTAGACAAATCAAACAGGTTTTATCTATTTGTTTAGTTTAGTTTATTAACATGTTTATCAACCCCCTCTCAATTATGTATCATGCATTTAAAAAGATTTACATTGTTGCTTAAAGCCAAAATGTGAATCTTAGATATTTTCACAAGCAGTAAAAACTCAACGGCAAATCATCATTCACAATTATATGACTTTTGTTTTAATAAATACCAATCAGCATCTTAATATTTACCAGCTCTGTTTGTTTGCAAGACTATGCTGATTATGTGTTAGGTTGGGTAGACTGCTTTGGTCTTCACTGAAATAAGTTGCACTTGTGTTTCCACATTAACATTGATTTAAGGAGTCATTTGCAGAACTAAATTTTCCTATTGGTGCTGTTTATAATTTACAAAAAAATATGATAATAGCAGTAGGGCAGACTTAGAAATTAAGAAAAAAAAATACTTCCGGCATCTTTGACACATCCTGAGCTGAAACTTCAGTGTTACTCACTGGTTGGGACTCCAAATGCTTCAAATGATTAATGGTATGCATCAACATTTAGCAATGACTCAAAATTAGTCATGTTTCTATATTACAAGAACAAAATATTTAAGATTCAAATTGTGTTTACCATGAAAAAGAGAACAAAGTCTTGGACTAGATAAGAAATGCAGGATGTTTTAGGGTACAATGAATTAAGTTAGTTTTTAAAAGGTGGGCATAAGCCCAGAATTAGTCAGATGTTTTTGACAAGGGATCCTGATTGAATTACAGTATTGATATTCCCAGAGATTATATGCTTTATTAGTTAACCAAGGGATTAAAGGCACTATGATAAAGAGTAAACATACTGAAACTGATCTATATAATTTATGAACTAATAAACTAGAAGTCACTAACTGATTGCATATTATAATGTGCATTTGTGTGTGTTCATGGGTATGAGTGGTAATTGTGAACACCAATTAACTGAAGTTGCCTCTCAGAAGAAATTTACCTAAGCAGCCTAATTAAATGAAACTTGGCCATGCGAGCGGGTCTTTAAATGTGTGGGCATTGGAGTTCAAATTAATATCAGCATGCCTGCACAGCTTTTACAATTTTCATTATGTTATTATTCACACTCATAATTCTTATACTAGAATCACATTCTTGCTAATATCTGTATACAGTTTCAGCAAAAATCTGAGTAACTTTGTAATTGCTCAACCTCTGTGTATTTTTTTCATTGAAATTTAGACCATAAGTCTACCTGCAATATTAAATATGTAGTGAGGTCCGTTTAATTTACCTCACAATGTATTTTTACAGGAAATGTAGATTTAAAATATCTATTCCAAAAGTATCCGCGACCTCATTTGGGACAAAGCGGTAGAAAATGGATGGATGGATTCCAAAAGTATCCTGGCCAAGATAGATAGTAGTTATCCATGAATAATAAACCACATATAAGGTACACGAGGTAATAAAACAGAAATACAGTATAGACCAGGATAAACAGCTACTGAACTTGTTGATTGGTGTTAAACACAGTATATAAATGAATAGTCTTTTTTCATAAAAACAAACCAACAAGTTATATCTCTGAGGAATCCATCTGAAGTTGTGAGTGATATTGGCTCCTTTTGAATTTTTCATAGCACAATATTTTATGGAAGTGTGAGATTATTTTGACACAGTTGAAACCATTTATAGCTATTCATGAACCTTGTTTTTCACTATTTGAAAGTACATCTATTTAAGCAGCCATCTTTAACTGTTTGCAAAGAAAAGGGAAGAAGTTATTGTCAAATAACAAATAAAAGAGTTATTATTCAAAGTTTTTTTAAGTACTGATCATAGGAGGATGCATGACTCACATTCAAATTACTGAAATATAAAGTGTCCTTCCTGTATTTGCTTATGGAGAATGACAATACTCAAGGTGGATCGATGCAAGAATGCTAATTTTTTACTTAAAAGATGGTAGCAAGTCAGCAACCCTCTTAAAACAGACTAGACTTTGAAGCCTATAAACAAATCTTACAAAAGCATTAATTAACATATCCAATATCCAGAAAGACAGTATTAAGGACACAGTGGCCTAACATTTGCAGGGATCAGAATGAAAATGAATGAAGAAACTTGTAATTTATTGTATCTTCAGCTACCTCTTTGTAATCAATGGGGCCACACTAGATATACCATCATAGGGATCATTTCAGGGTAGGATTCACAGTACATGTCTCTTGCACTTTTTCAAAGGGCTTTTTTTTATTCCCTCCACCTTTTACTTACTAAAAATTAAGTTTTGGTAAAGTAACGGAGACATGTCAAACACTCAGACCAAGTGGAAAACGGACGCTCAAGCTGAGGCTTGTTTCCTTTAGTTTAATCCACTTACAAGAAGAATACATGTATGGTGTGTGTATCATCCATCAAATTAATCTATTCCATTTAATTAAGCAAACAAAAAACAGTCAATATTTTAATTTTGTTTTTTTGTTTGGGAGAAAAATGAAAGATTTGTGCTTGTTGTCTTCCACACTGAACACTCATTTCTTGCATCCTCTCCAAAATGTTATGATATATAATTCGATTTGCAAACACATCATTAATTATCGCAACGCTTGGGTTGGATAACGCACCTGGGACCGAACTGTATTGTAGAACTGTGGTAGTTCTCATAGCAGTTTGGTGTATGTTTTAATATGGTGTGTATATATATATATATATATATATATATATATATATAAACTGAAACTAGACTGATTATATAGCTTGATTTATCTATTATAATTTTCTATCAATTCAGATGGACAAACTATATGACAATGGAAAAAGAAAACATACATTTTATATGAGAAAAAAAATCAGGAAGTACAATTTAGATTGACTAAAAAGTACAAAAGAAGACAGAACATTACTAGAGGACATGAACCCATGTCCTGACAGTTAAATCATTGTTAGGGCAACCATAAGAAGTGACCTAAAAAGTGAATGTCAGCTGTACTTAGAGTCATTAGTCATATGGTTCCTTTCAAGATCTAATTTAGTCTCAATTAAAACAATATATTTGGGAGTATTTTCAATAAAATAAACTGTGATGTTTTTAAGAGGGCTTTGGAACAACTCTTAACCTTTCTTTTTTCCAGATGGAAGGTTAGCTTCAGACTGTCCAGCTAGTGCATGGCTTGCAGCCAGTTTGTTTAGTTTTCAAGTTCAAGGCAAAGGACTCAATGAAGCTAATCTCTACGGCCATGATCACTGGGTAGCCCAACTACCAAAGGTTGCTCTTGCTCAATTACTTATTAATTTATTAAAGTTTCAGTTCTACTACTTCAACTTGAAATGTAAACATGTTCTAAAATTAAACTGGTCCTAAAAAAAACTTTTCGATAAATAAGTTCATGATAGGTGTTAGGGGAGTAAATATTTTTACAGCTCATCTGTACAAAAGTTGTTTAATCTTGAAATTTGCCATATATGGCAGCGTGTCCTTTTAATTGAAATGTATCTATAACAAAATGTATCGTGTAAAGACAAAAAGTGAAGCAGAGTAACAGATTTTAGCCAACCTAAGCTTTTCTACTACTGTTATTTGGTAAGCTCTTGTTAGCTCCAGGTTAGCTCAGTTAGCTCTTTTCCACAGGCAACTTGAGTTTCACAGATGTCAATCATCATCCACCCCCATGCTCACAGCCGCCCTCTCAGCTCTACCTTTTTGCCCTCTTTGTAAGTCTAAAGGCCCACTTATGCTCCTTTGCTAAAGTAAATTAGGTAATTTGGTCAAAAATATCTTTATCAAAGATGGACACATTCAGACTGGATAAACTGATCAGGCAAGCTAGCTTTATGGTCAGCATGATGCTAAGCACGCTGGTGATGGTGGCAGAGATGAGGACATTGGACAAACATCTGAATATTTTGGATGGTACCAGCCACCCTCTGCACACCGTCATCAGCAGCAAGAGGAGCCTTTTCAGTGAAGCCGCTCCTCCTCCGGGACTCCTTTGTTCACTATGCCATCACACTCTACAACTCCTCACTTGGAGGAGGAAACTGAGTACAGAAGATAGGAAGAGTCGACTGGTAGTTTTGTAATGGTAATCTTCAATAATATACCCAGACTTTAATAACTATCACAGAGCAATTGATTTTATGTTAACCATACTATCTTTATGTTTTCCATTTTATTATATTTAATATTATATACTATTTATTCTGTTCTATTTATTTTATTATTGTTTTATTTGTTTGTTTGTTTTTTGTTTGTTTTGTTTGGTTTTTTTGTTGTTTTTTTATGTTGAGAAGCCTTTCCTTATCAGCTGCTGGGAATCTAATTTCCCCGAAGGAGTCATTTCAAAAGGATTATTAAAGTTAAGTCTAAGTCTAAACGTTGTCAAATGCTTCCATGCAGCTTTTATGTTGTGGTTGTTAAGCCAGTTAATCTAGGACAGTGCTAAATTTGGATTTGACTTTAAACTCTTAAAATTATATATATTGGACACAGGAGATAGATGAAACCGTCTGTCTATTTCCACGCTCCTTTTTTACATCAAGCATTAATAGACCTTACTCTGCAAAAACTGAAATCTAAGTAAAATTAAAGATCTTAAATCATGGACTGATATGCTTTTTTTAAGTAAGAATATTATTCTTAAAAAGTGAATGTATTACTGAATTTAAGAATTTTTGACAAATCAAACTTCCTTATACTGTTGGCAGATAACTTATCTTCTTTCAAGGAACATTTACCTATTTTTGTCATTTTTTTCCTCTTGTTTTTTAAACTAAGTTTTTCTAGTGTAAGTCTTAGCAATCTTTACAGTTTGTCATAGATACCCAATTAATTTGATCTTCGGTATTTCTCAATGGAAAAACATGCCAGTAACTTATTTTTGTTTTCCTCCACTAAATGTTTAAATAGACGGGTTCAGCAAAGATTAAAACTATTATCATTGACCATATCTTACTATGTTATATTTTGTCTACTTGTGAGCCAAATAGCTTATAGTTTTTCTGTGAGACATATATTTCTTTGACATAACTTCTACCACTGTAGAGTAAATGATGGCAAAAAATAATAAAATAAGAGATATTAAAAGTTTACCACTGAATTCATCTCTAAATCTTACCTGATCCCATGGACAGATGATTCCCCCAGAAAACATAAAAAGGTAGCCCATGACAACCAGACAAGCCCAGATGATCAAGGAGAATACTTGTAGAAGCCTTTTGAAGATGGACTCAATGCAGACAAGTACAAACACAGCTAGGAATATAGCCAGTGCTGTGGGCACAGTGATTACAAAGGCCACATGGTCTGCAATGTTCTGTAAAGAACAGAAAGTAAAAATATTAGAAAAAATTACGAGAAATAGTCAGTCATTTTAAATAAAAGAAAATATGCTAATATTAAAACAATAACTTGAGAAATTTATTGCATGTCAAGTTCACATAAAAAATCATATTCTAGTTAAATCGACAGGTCTTTTAATTGATTCATAAAAAAAGGTGAAATAAGACATTTGCCTGGCTCTTCTCTCTTTAGTGCTCTAAAAATAAGCGAGCACTGGACATCAACATGGACATTTGCAAATACGGACTCAAATATATTAGGATGAAAGCTTTCAGGCTTTTAATGCAAATATATGCAAGAGACCATGCAACTTCATTCTGATTTAACTTTGTCTTTAAAATTTGTATATTACACATTCCAAGCATGAAGAAAATATTTAAAAGCCTCATCCTCTGTGTGTCTTTTAAGACTGCTCTGGCCATCAATAAGTAGGCACTCTCCATCCAACTGATGGAGAATGTTATACATAAATTAAACGTAATCCAATCCCACATTGCAGAAAATATTTAATGAATTCTGTGCTAATCTTTTTAGTGTTAAGGTTTTTTTTTAAAAAAAAATACAAATAACATGAAGAGGGAAAAAAGCGAGAAATGACCTGTGGCAAGCTGAAGCCTCATTCATAATACAGTTGCTACTGCCTTTCTAAAAAACACTTAGATATGGAAGTTTAAATGAAAATTTCAGGAGTTTCATCAAGGTATACACAAGAGAACTGCCGTAGGATGAGATGCTTGCGCTTCCAGCTTTTGCAAGGTTTCACTTCGTTGATGTTTTTCCATAATGGATAACAGGAAAGGGTTATGAAAGGGTCGGAAGGACTGACACATCACATCTGTGCTGCTACATTTGACTTGGTAAGATAAAAAATATGGGAAAACACTAACTTCAGAGTTTGTAATTTACTTTATCTAGTTTGGCTCAAATGCTGCACGATGGCACCGTGATTAGCACCACAGCCTCACCGTGATAAGGTTGTTGGTTCAAATCTCAGCTAAGGAAGTAGCCTTTCTGTGTGGAATTTGCATGTACTCCCTGTGTTATTGTGGGTTTTATGGGTTCCTCCTAAGTTCCAACGACATGCAAATTAGGTTGATTTGTCATCCTAAAATGCCCTTTCTCATTTTTTGTCTGCTTGTTTGTCTCTCTGTGATCGACTGCTGTCCTGTAGAAGGTGTACCCCACCTGTTCATTATATTAATAGACAGCAGCTGTCCTTGACCCTGAACTGGATGAAATGATGTGGAAAATAAATAGGTAATTTGGCTCTAATATTCTTTCATATTGAAAATTTTCCCCAGAAACTATTTAGTAATTTTACTGTATATTAAAAATATTATATCTTCCAAGTCCAATAGAAAAGAAAAGACTAGATAAACCAAATTAATGGAATTGGAGTTCTTTATTGTTAAGTTTCTTTTTAGAAAAACATGTTTTTTTATGTGTCGGATATAAAAACATTGTTGTTTGGTTTTTATGGTGATTTAAAAAAAAAAAAACCTACATCCTTGATCTGTCATTTTGCAAAGTGATCCATTTAAACTGTTCATCCAACAGCCAAACAATGCCTGTCGTCTTGTGTCAATTGCTCTTTTAGTGTAACCGGGGCTCCACCTTTCCTCGGGCTTCTCCTCATTCACAGTCAATACACTTTGACAAGAGCAGCTACATAGAGTCGCATGGAGTTTGACTTGCCCAGAGCAGAGCTTTAAAAAAAAAAAAAAAACGCAGGATTTAGGTCAGCCAGCCACTAGAATGAAGGGATGAAGGGAAACAAAGGAAAGCCATAGAAAGAAAGAAACGAGAAAGCATAGAGTGGCATGACAATATGGAGATATTCAGTAGAATGATGAAAATTTGATTAGGAAAATGGCAGAAAAGCTGATGGAAAAAATCATATTTTTCCTTCTTTCATAAGAAAACAACTACTTCTCTTGACTATATCAACTATATTAACAATATCAGAATTGATTTTTTTTTCTTTTTTATAGAAAAGAAAAAATATAAGCTAAAGGCTTTTTAATATTTGCCAAGTGTTTCTGATAAATGATGGTTTATTTGAGTTTTTTAAAGAAAGACAGTGTTTTTTTTAAGTAATTGTTCACTTTATGTTTCCAGAACTGGGAAAGCTTTGTGGCAAAACACTCATTTTGTAAAGGTTGTCCAAAATGCTGAACTTTTTTTTTTTTTAAATAAATGAATCACAAGGTTATCTTCCTTTTTTTGTTTCTTTGTTACTGTGCCAATTATGGTTTGGCTATTATAAAATACAGCTTTTTTTGCTTGTCTGGCATTCTCAGCATGCTGGTGAGGGAGTGTGTTTATCTGCTAATATTGACTGGAATGTTGATTTCCAGTGTTTAAGTGTGTACATCTAAAATACCCCAATAAAAAACAAACAAAAAATGTAATCAATTAATTAATCAATCGTTAATTCTAGTAAGCAAACACTGTTGTGGTGCCTCTTTGTGGACAGCAAATAACAACCCTAGTATACAGTTGTACTGTATAGGATCCCGCTAAAGCCCAATCCTTACAGACAGATCATCAGATTAAATAAGAGTTTAAAAATCTGTCTTCGTCAATGTTTTCAACTCATTTTTTAACTAATAATGCATGAGATATTCTGTCTTGTGGCTTTTAGTGCTTCTAAGGTCAATAACACTTAATATCAATCTGATTTTGCAATAATAGTCACTATGCATAAGCTCCCATTGAATCGGGTTTGGTGGATTTATGTCATGTAGTGTCAGTGCTTACACTGTTTTGCACTAACCCCTTCTTTTAGCAGAATGAGCTGAAACAAAAGTAAGAATGGATGTTTCTAATCGTGTGAACGACAATTAATTCCATTAGAAGATGCTCCAAAAATCAATCTATATATTGTGATGACATCTCCCATTCTGTTTGTTTTTATATATGCAACCAGGCAGATACTTTATGAGCAAAAGCAAAAAAGGTGCAGTAAAAATATTTGCCCATTTCAGTTCTGGTTCTTTTGTGTTGCCATTTTTCAGGGTTTTAAGGCAGATACAACATGTCAAAATAGTCACAGACCAAACCAGATCTCTGCTCTGTAGTTCAGTCAACCATCGACTCAGACAATGACTATGCCCCTGATCCTCCCCCTTCACTTTTATCTCATCCTTCACTTCACATTAGTGCTGCAATGAGGACCACACACTGTGAGAGTCTACCTGTGGGTGCATATGCATTCTGCACAAGCATGTGTGTACTCGAGTGTGCACGGGCAAGTTTATGACAGATGCAAAGTCGCTTTGTGTCACATTATTTCTTGCTTAGAAGAAATAGTACAGCCTTTCCATGTTACAAACATTCATAAATCTAAACACTTTACCTTTTATACTCTCTGACACTATAATTATACTCATATTTAGCAAAGGGGAATGCAATGCTCAAATTCTCAAATGCATCCCTGCATGGTCTCAAATTTTGGTTAAATTTATAACATTTTAAACTGTCTAATGCAAAGTGTGTTTTTTTTTTTTTCGTAATGTGAAAGAAAAACTTACCAGCCCTGAAGCAAAGAACACAGTCAGCAGAGCCAGGCAGGCTCCCATCACTATGAGGAGCAAAAACACAATGAGAGGATGCTGCTGGCTCATGCAATAGTAGGATTCATACAGCCAGTCTGGAGACCTGTTCCTCTTCTGTTCACCACCTCCTCCTTTATCCACTTGACCAGACCCCCCTGTCCTGTCAAGGAGATACCGCTTCCTTCGTATTGCCTCTTGCCACATGGATCTTGGAGTAGAGCGGGAGGAGAATGAGGGAGAGAAAACAGAAGAGGAGGAGGTGGTGGTGGTGGTGGTGGTCACAGCTGAGGTATTAGTAGTTTCCATCACATCAGAGGAGCAATTGCTGCTCTGTTCTGTTCTCCTGCTGTTTTTCCTATTGGGATCCCTGGAGTAAGACCTCCTGTGCTCCAGATTATTCTTCGGTTGCTCTTTCACCTCCTCTCTTAAGTCCTTTAGGCGAAGACAACTGAAAGCGGAGTCTGAGTCAGAGGTGGCTTGCGCTGGCCGGAGAGGTGGCAAGAACGCACCAAGCGTAGAGCGCAGCATCTTCTTCTTTCTCCCTCTGCCAACATGTTGGGGTGGAAAATGAAGGGAAGAGCAGACACTGAGTGCTCTTTAGAGTGAGAGAGAAAAGTGGGAGGGAAGTGAAGGGAAAGGGAGGGAGAGAGGGCTAAGGGGGAGGGGAGGAAGAAAAAGAAGGTGCAGCAGCAGGAGGAAGTCTGTCAGGGAAGGAGAGAAGAAATAAGAAAAATCAGAGCAGGACATTCATCAAAGGGTTTGCAGGTTAATATTAATGTGTAATAATTCAATCAGAGAAAACATAAAATTTCCCCGTCCAGCCCAAAAACAGAGAAGCAGCACCTTTACATCTTTTGTTGTTAAATGTCAAATTAGATTGCTTAGACACAAACAAATGCCAGGTATGTGAAAAACAATTCAGATGAGTCAAAGTGTGCGCTATCCCAAACTTATTCACATTTAGATGTGTCTGTAAAAAAAAAAAAAAATCCCAAAGAGTGCTGAAAAAAAGATGTTTTGAGCTTCAAGAGCCAGCAGGTTTGTACCAGGCACACAAATATCAGTGGTACTTAATTTGCATGTGTCTGAGTGACAGACATACATGACTGACTCTCCGGAGCCAGTGGCAATGCCATATTCCCACAATCTTGAACTCTATTAACTCAATGAAAATGCTGGATTGTCACAGTGATGAGATTTCCTCCACAGGGGGGGGTCAGACCTCATCCCAACTAAACACTTGTCACACACAGGTCACACACAGTCAGGAGTGTGACCTACACAGTCTTATGGATGGCTTTTCAACCATAAACCAGGATGAGAGGCTATTCCTAAATTAAATGTGACCTGCATGAGGAGGACGTACCATGCTGTTGTTCTGTGTACGGGTCTTCCACACACTACTCAGGTTCCTGAAAAAGTCAAACAAATTAGGTGTAAAAGTGGCCAATATGTGCTGTTTTTTTCCTTTGTTTTTGTGGGAGAGTACAATCATCCAACCAACCAAGCAATTCATCAAACAACAACAGTGAATACCAATAAAATATTGCAGGGAATTTCAGCACAGTTTTTATGGGCACAAGTTATTTTGTTCCTACACCAGAAGTACAATCAGCACAAATTCAACAGTAAAGGCAGCTAATCAGACTTTAAATCACTGTATGAAACAACACAAACTGCTTTAAAGGGGGAAAATAATCAACCAAACAGAAATCCTTTTTGTGGAGCACAGTTTTCTGATTCCTCTGCATTGAATTTTAAAAGGCTACAAACCAGGTCAGAAACCTCTGGAAATAGAAAAATGTGCTGAGTTTAAACATGCAATGAGCAGCAATTGTGCAACATAAAGAAAGTGTAAATGTTTGCAGAAAGATGTCTTTGGAAAAACAATATCTACTCTCCAGGCACCATCCTGAGTAGCAGGTGTTGTGCAGTGAAACTGATCTTTGAAAAATAAAATAAAGTTTAAAATGGACTCAAGTATAAATACTAAGTAAAAAAAAAGTAAATACAGAACAAGTAGGTTTTATTTGTTTTTATTCTTCTGCAAGGGGATGGACACACAAAAAGTAAGTAAAAATGTCAAATGTAAAAATGATCTCGGGACATTTGATTGTCATTCATCTGTCTCTTTATCAGCTACTCTTTTCTTTCCTATGGGCTGATAGAGCTCTACTATCTCATCGTTTTAATTAGTATGCTTAACAATTCTTTGCATTTTATTGACACTTTGGAACAGGGGTCAAATGATTTGGAACAGATAAAACTTGGCTCTTCTATCCAATAGGAAAAGCAGGGATTGAAAGTCGAAGACTGCCACATAGTACTTCTCCCTTCCAAGCTGAGCTGTGTGTGTATTCTTTTTCCATGCCAGCAAATGTCACTTTGCTGGGATTTTCCACCTATATCTTCCTTTTCTACCGGCGGTAAGATCACATTCTTCACTTCTGATTCTTTCAAATTTGTAAACTTTCTTTCCTTTTTTTTTTTTTGCTTTTCTCCCACACTCAGGCTGACAACATCTGTGTCCAATTCAAGTGATCTATCCCTTACCTCATTCAATTTTTTTCTTCACAGCTATTTTCCCTCCAGGATCATTTGGTTGGTTTGTCAGATGCCTGTTATTTTCCCCTCTTTCCCTACTGCTCCCTCTCCACCCTTTTCTCACATTTTATTATTGAGCTCATTCTGTGTCCTGCTTTTTTAATCATAAATATTACTCTTATGTCATGCAGACTGTTGTATATTTATAAAGTGTGCACAGTTACAAAGCACAGAGAGTTACAGTATAGTGAGTCTCTTACCAAAATATTTCTTTCAAAATGTGTGAAATGCCTTTTTGTTTTTACTTAATAGGCTACTTGTCCTCTAAGTAACAGTTTTGTCCTTAGCTGATCCAAAAGCTCATCAACCATTTCCTCAGTCACATAGGTTGATAGGAGTTGTCCCTGGTTAACATTATTTCTTCACGGCTTGTAGAAATTCTTTACTAGCAAAATTAAGGTTGCTTGTATTAAAAAAAAGGTTGCTTATCTACCCTTTAATTTGATTTATGCCCAATATTTGATCAGAGGCTAAATTTTAAATGCCAAGGAACAATAATATTTTGTGAAAACATTTCAATTTATAATGTGTCATTTTTAGAAACTCAGATCCATCAAAATGAATCTGATATTTTCTACCATAGATGAGCTATTTGGATCAGACTGCATGGATCCTTTTCAGCAATCACTGTTGCACTGCCAACTGTGGCTTTATAGAAAGGCTTTTGCATCTTTAGCAGCCTCTTCTTGCAAACTTGGAGGAAAGTGAGCATTCAGGATGTTGCCACCAGATATCATTAAATCTTCAACGTAGTCTTTGAAAAACAGAAAACTCCAGCTAGAATGGCAGATTGCTTCAAAACCAATTCAACAATGCAACTATTTTGTTTCAAGTGACTTTCCCTCTTTTACTCAAAGAAGGAGAATACTTTACATTAAATGAGGAAGAAATAAAAAGTATTAGGCACGTGTATCTACCTATCTTTGTTCATAAATCATACAGCTTACCTTTACTCTGCTTTTCTCTTCTTGATTAGATGCTTAAAACCAAATTTAGTAACTATTTTGGCCACACAGTCACCACCTACTGTAGGTTTATCTTTCTCAGATTCTACTTTATTGGGTTTAGGATGAGGCATTAACACACGAGTGAGCTACTTGCACATTTTGCTGTTAAATACAACTGACCTGGAGTAGATGGATGGGCATTTTAAGCCTTTATGATATGCACCTAGATCCCGTTTCATTTTATATTTTTGGTTTAGCTGCATGGCTTCATATCTGATGGTCCCATTAAACTTAGAGTTCTACTATTAAAGTTCACAATCAAAGCAGGATTTATCAGCTGTTTTAGATCATATATGATTTTAAACTTGCATATCTAATTCACTTTATTCTGTAAATAACCCCGTGATCTTTAGAAACATCGACGCAATTAAGCTGCTTTTAGATTTTCTCTCTCTTTTTGTCCAAGATTGATCTAGATCTTACAAAAGACTTGGAAAGTGTACACTTCCAATGCAGTAATAAACATCCTTTCTCTTTTATTATAACAAAAGGGAATGTGCTGTTAAAGTCCAGATTCACATCCAGAACTGGTCAAAGATTCCCATCTTCAATGTTGTCTTGGTTTCTTAACTATTAAATACAAAGTAGAAAAATGTTTCCATCCAATGAATCAGTGGTAATGTTTTGAGTTTTTTATTTAGTCATTCATTTTCTGTAGCACTTAATCCAATTCAGGATTAAGGATGTTTAGAATTGTCTGAGCAAAATTATTTATTCCCAAGCGTACAGAGGATGTATTTATATTCACACCTTGGTGTAAAACCATCAAACCATCCCATCATGAACTCACATGCATATGCAGGGTTCAAAACAATATTATTTTTCTCAGCAGAGATAAAAACTGTCCCATTTTTGTTGCACATATTGGTGTTTTTTCTGTGTAAAATCTCTATATTTAGTTATTTATGTAATGCACTTTCAAGCTCTTATGGTTTCTACAGTAAAGCGCTTTGGGATTTTATCTGTGCAAATAAATAAATAACCTGCTTTCTTCCTTCCTTACTTACCTACTAAGCATTATCCACTAGAACTACACACCTAGTTCTTAATAAATTCTCATCAATACCAGATTACTCCATTAACTGGTCAAAAACCACAGTCATGCCTGTTAACTGTAACTTACTAAGTATATCCAATATCACAATAAAATCAGGAAACATTAAATATTTAGGCATAAATATCTCACCTCGGTTATTATTAAAATCAATAGAGGATGATCTCATAAGGTGGAGGCGCCTGCCCATATCACTGATGGGGAGAGTTGCCTCAATTAAAATGATGATTCTACCTAAAGTTAATTATTTGTTCTCAATGATACCAAACAAACCATCCTCCAGTTGGTTTGAATCGCTGGACTCTCACATATCTAAATTCCTTTGGGAAAACAAGCCGTCACGTATCAGTCTAAGTAAACTACAACAGACTAAAGACA
>JBAMIG010000006.1:17791431-17802462 GCA_037177335.1 Kiunga ballochi | reverse complement strand
ACATCCCGTCCCTAAACACACACAGTTTCTACCGTACACCAAAAACAAGGGAAAAAAAACTGGAAAAAAGAGAGGGAACAAAAAAGCAAACAACAAAGCCCGCCCCCCCAAAAAAAAAAAAAAAAAGAGAAAAAAATGGAAAGGTTACAAAAAAATACCAGTGAGATATAGGGAGAGACGGATGGATAGATGCTAGGTAAAAAGCACACACCTTCAAGGCCACCTTATTCTGTATAGATGGAGGATGGTGAGCAGGATTTGAATAGGCTAACTGGTGATGCAGGATTTTAAAAAAAATAAAAAAAAACACTATCAAGATGTTCCAAACTTTCATTAGAAGCAGCATGTTTTCCATGGTAAATGTATCTGGGGACATACATATCTGGGTTTCATTAAGTTCCTTTGAAACTAAGTCAATGGAAAGTGAGGGCTAAAGAAAACTATTTAAGTGATGATGTGTCCCACCTTTAAATTTTATGTTCCTGTAAAACACAAACCCGGTTAAATTACTGCTTCTCCTGTTTTTTTTGTTTTTTTAATAGAAATTTATGTGCTTCTTCAGTTTTGAGAGGGGCATGAATTTAGATGAATAAGTTATGTGGGTTCACTTGTGTAAATGTAAACTGAAAAAATGAATTTCTCACTGGCAGATCAGTCTTATTGCCTCTATATTGAGGTCTGTCGCCTCAGATTTCCTGTAATAACATGCTTCACTACTGTCTGGCTCTCGTTTTATCCAGATATATCCATCAAGTAAAGACAACCAGCTTTTAACAATGAAATGTTGCAATACCAAAATAAACACCACTATGTAACCATCAATGAAGAGGAACAAACAGGATAGTACTGTGAATTTATGGATCCATTTCCAGGGGCCTCTGTCAGCAAATCTAAATCCAGAAAGTATTAAAAAAAAAAAAAAAAAGGGGTCAAACAGTTCAGACACAAGCCCCTATAATGACCAAACCTTTATTTAACTGAAAACTTTTTTTCTATTTCACACCTGGACTTTTGTCTAAAAGCTGGCAGATCAGGACATGCTCCACTACTGCCCCCTTCAGAGACCACAAGGGTACTGCAAGCTAAATGCAGTAAATACGCTCGTCAGAACCCACGGATGTACTAATAAATGTACCCAAAGCTATAAGGAGTATTTATAAAAAGGGAGAAAAAACACTAACAGGAATTCAGGAGTTTTAAAATGTTTATTAAAAAAAATAGAAAACTTACATAAAAAACAAGAAATGCATCTTAACATCAATTGTTGAAAGATTACACCTGATCCTTTGCTAACGTGTGAGCTGGGGATCTGATGTGTTGCAACATGGCAATAAACCGATTATCCTCTAGACAGGTCACAGAAAAGCTTCACAGAAAACTATGAGGATGATGCAAATACAATGCTGGATTGGTACACCGAGTCATAATCAGACTTGGAAACAAGTTGGGTGCAACAACAAGAAAAAAATATATTAAGGGCGTTCCAAGCTCAAGTGCTTAGGTGTTGTGTAAACTATGTAGCCTTCAAATCTCATATTTTTATATGTTTATAGAAAATGAAAACCTTAAAAGAAAAAAAGAAAAAAAACCTTTGACAACTGAATTATAATTTTGTTTGCTGGGAAAAAAAATAGAGACATGATAGCAATGCCAACAATCACTGAATGCAGTAGCTCCTGAAGCAGGCATCTAGAGGCAGCATGTAAAAATGATAGCCATGTAACTCTGGCAGTGCTTACTGAAACAAATACACAAAGCTCTAGATACATATAGGAAAAACAAAAACGGGGTTGATTTGGTCATTTAAGAAGGCAGTTAACCTCTTGCTTTAACAGAATCAAAGCATAGATAAGGCAGAAAATAAGCACTTTGCTGGTAATAAGTAGCACCAAACATTATTTACATTTCACATGACACATGCCAAAAAGTGCATTTTCCCCCAAATACAGAGGATAAAGAGGCAACACATCTAATTATGGACTGAAAAGTGACATGTTTAAAAAGGAAACTTGTGATGGAAAAGCATTTTGATCAGCACCTGACAAGGTTTCAAGAGATCACAATACAATGGAAACTGAATCACAAGTAAAATGTTGGCATTTCTAATGTCATAGCGTAGCTTCCTTTTGCAGGAAAGTTACACAGAAGCACACACACACACACACTCACTCACTCAACACATACTTGCACAAATATTTTGCAGAGGCCTGTCAACCGTTCTATTGCACTGCTCAAAACCATCTAGAAAAACAGAAAAAAAGCTTAAAATTTAACTAAAATGTCAAATAAATAAAAGCAGTTATTGCACATAAATGCAGGTAAAAACTAAGGTAACGTTTACAATGACAAATAATCATTTAATAATTAAAAAATAAACAGACTGAAGCAGAAAAAAAGTTTTAAAAAAAAGGGAAAAAACAAAAACAAAAGCACAAAAACCTTGGTACATTCAAGCCAGTTATCACAGTTTAAGCACTCCAGAAAATGCATCTTTTGTGCCAATACATCAAAATCTTATCAGCGCTGTCCTGCATAGGTAGAAAAGAAATATAGTGCTTCATTTAAGTCAAGAGTTGAATTTAAAGGAGATACCCCAAACCTAAGAGCCCTGAAATAAGACTTGAGTTGTTAGGAAGTTGCATTCAGGAGACCAACTGAGCCTTAATTATTAGAAAAGACCCAGAAAGAGGGAGAACTTCAAGGGAAACCAGGCTTGATAAACTACTTCTGTAATATGGCACATGAAGTTTAAGCTGCATGAAAGCATAAACAGCTCCTCACCAACTGGGACACGACACCAGTCTCACAGTCACCAGTCCATCAACCTTCTATCCATACTGGTGTACATCCAGTATAATGAGCACAGTTAAGAAGCTGATTCAAGTTTTCCAGCAAGTCATGAGAGAAAACTGGAACATATCTGTGAGTGTTAGTCTAATATGGGTGTTTTTCCAAAAAGCTCAGGATGGTCTGGCTTCCTCTATTCACTCAGGTTTGGCACAGGAACACTGTCCTTCTTCCTGCGCCGCCAGCTGGTTCGGTTGTACTGGTGCTGGTTTCTGAAACTCGATCCCGCGTTATGACTCTGGGGAAGCAATCCATGCTGGGGACTGGAGCTACACTGAGTGTGACTTTGGCCTTGGAGACTGCCAGCTTGGTTGTGCTTAAAACTAAATTTGTGGGCCTCGAGGGAGCCATAGGAATTGGACCTCATGGCATAAGTGTGTCTCCGCTGCCCTCCTACCTGAGGATGGTGGAGAGGGCTGGGGAGAGGGCTTGCAGGGTTAGTGTGATAGGGAACTTGTGCTGCTTGTGTTGCATGACGGTGCACAACACTGATGGAAGGGGGGTTCTCGTGGTAGAACTGGCAATCAGACAGAGAATTGAGGGTGACATTTTCAAGGAGAGACATCTGAACCTGCTACAAAGAAAATGAAAAGAAATAAAAAATTCTGCAAAATATTGATTTTTCTTGTTGTACTACTAGATACTAATAAAAAGAAGATGTAAAAATGTCCTACCTGAATAAAACCAGTAGATTGGGGAGCCCTCAGGCCAGCAGCCATTTGGATCACAGACTGAACTGAGCTTAGATTGAGAGGGTGAAGTTGGATAGCGGTATTGCTGCTCAGTGGAGAATCTGACTCCTGGGAAACAGGCAGAAGTACACGTGTAGGTTCAAATACTTCAGTCCGATTTCTAAGAAGGATATCTGTGAGCATGATGATAAATTGTGTCTTACTACATCACTTCCAGAAGAGGAAGAGGAAAGTGAGCCTGCAGAGGAAGATGATGATGATGAACCGTGCTGAGGGCTGGGAAGAAAGACTGGAGAAGGTGATGGGGAGTCAGCACTGAGGGGGGACGAAGTGTCCCTTTGATCCTCAATCAGCATCAGTCTGGCCAGATCCTGCTCACAGACATCTATATCTACAACAGAGAACCTCTCATTTAAAAAAATAAAATGCTTAAAGCGCTAAATAAGTGCAAAAGGTTCAACAGAAACTTACCATGACTTTCCAGCTTAGTGTACTGTTTGGCTCCCCACTTCTGGATTGTCCATTCCCTGTAAGCCAGCACCTCAGGGCTCACTCTGATAATTCGTCCTAAAGTGCTGCAACAAATAGTTAAAAGATAAATAATCATTTCCTCAAAAATAAAATAAATTAATTCATTGAAGGCAGAAGAAGGTGTGTCAAACAGGCCAACCTTTCATATTCTTTATTAGGGTATGCGCGTGCAAGAGGAGACACACCATGGCTCAACACCATATATGCAAAATCAAAGACCTGCTTGACTTGCAGCACTCCGTATGAACTCCTGCCCACGTCGTTCCCTACAAAGATCAGAGTATGATCATTACACACTGGATCAATTAAAAACGAGTCAATACGAGACATCAATGTATTGTTATACTGTAGATCAGGGGTGTGCAGGACCAGTCCTCCTGCAATCCTACACATTTTCTATGCATCCTTACTGCAACACAGCTGACTAAAAATCAGTCATTGTGCAGAATTTCACAGGCTGTTGGATCCATTTATTGCAAGTCAGGTGTGTTGGGATACATCAAAACCATTCAGGACAGCAGCCTTACTATAGACCAGCCTGTCCAGAACCTTTTCTATAATAGGGTTTGTGAATAATAAGAATAAACGACTGCTTTTATAGGATAAACAATCATTTGCCACTCTTACTGTTGCTGAATCAGTCTATGCATGCAGATGTGATGTTTAGCATTGTGGCATACCCCCCCCTCCTCCCCTCCTCTATATGGTTGCACTCAAAGCAGTGATATTTATCCATAAGAGTACATCTAAGCCTGACCTGGCTGTATTGGATCTTCAATACAGAGCATTGATGGCCTGTGGCCATTTCCCATGGCTTTGAGCATCTCTTCCTTGGACAGGTAGGCTCCACCATTCTTCACCCGGATGCCTGTCTTCATGTAGTTGAAATCGCGCCCATATAACTCAAAGAACTCAATAAGCAGGATGCCCAGGTTAATGTTGGCACGCCGTGCGTCGATCCGAGGGTGTAACTGAAACGCAGGACAGGAAAAAGCAGACTTTTATAAATACATCCAAATGTGGAAGGGACTGAAATAGTGTCCTTTTGGTTTTTGAGTGCTATTAAGCAAGCAGTCAGCAAACACTGAACTAATCTACGATGCAAGTTAGCGGATGAGCACTAAGCTTAGTTTTTCCTTGTAGGTTAATTATGTTTGTTCTACTGCAGAGTAAAGCTAGTCCACAAAAAAAAAAAAAAAAATTGCGGCATATATTTTAAAGCCTTCCCAAAGTGGCAAACAACACATTTTGGGTAGGACCACCAAGATAAAGGGGTTGAATCAAACTTAAGCTCAAAGACAGCTCTCTGAAAAATAGTTTTAACACCCCAACATTCATTGTTGTATTACTGCTCAACACACTTCTACATATACTATGATCTCCTCCTCTACACACACTTTACTCACCAGTTCTCTATTTTTATAGCAAGCACAAAATTAGCTTTTATTAAGAAATCAAATAGACATGCAACATATCCATGCTTCTCAAACAGTAGCAGTGAATCACTGGTAGTGCTATTGCTCCCTCTAGTGGTACACTGAAGAATTGTTTCTATGTAAACCAATTCACAAATGCTGATTAATCTATAAACTACAAATAATACTACAAAAACATCCCTCGTTTTTCATGGTTTTTTTTTTATGTCAAAAAAGAAAATGGAAGAGTTTCAGATCTGACCTGCTCAGTAAAGCCGACTGGTTGCTTTCAGGGGGATGTAGCCATTTTTATTTATTTATTTCATTTGTGATAACATTTCACATAATTTAACTGTGTCAATGACCTGACACATCTAAGGACATTATCTCGGCTTGGGTCTGCTTAGTTTAGTCCAGTCATTACTTGTGTTTATTTTGCTTTATGTTTGCTGTGTGTGAAGCCCTTTGAGACAACTTGCTATACTGGGATATAAATAAAATGGAATCGAAATGATAAGAGCTGAATCCTGTTACAGAATAGAAAATGTCTCAGTTTATGGTGCGTTCTCTTAAGTCAAATGCTTAAATGAGGAAGATCCAAAGCATGTTAAAGGGCTTTAAATGTTATCTGTACCTGCAGGAAGCTGATGGCCATCAGTATAAGACTATATGAGCTGATGCCTCCAGTAAAGACTTCATTTAGATCCCTTTGTAAGAGGAACTGTTTCAGAACGAAGATCAGGGGTGGAAGAACCGTGTACTTCTGCCAAACAAAAAGAAGAGAATAGTGAACAACAACATTAATGTTAACATGTAACAATGTGTAACAAGTGGTTGAGACAAACCTTAAGGTAACTCTTGATGAACTGTGCAGCTTTGATTGCAGTTTCCACATTAAAGCTAATGTCCACTTTCACCTTAGTTTCATGGTCTGTGAGCTTGATGATTGGCACCTGAAGACAAGTCAGATATTCAGAAGGTATTCAATAAAAAATAAATAAATAAATATGCCAGACATCTTTACATCTCAGTGACAAACTGGGTGCAACTTTTTTGCCATGTTGTTTCCCCCCCCCTCATTTTAGTTATGAAAAAGTAGTTAAAAGCGACACTCGGTCTGTGGCTTACCGTTGCCTTGTCGAGAACTTTAATAGGATATGGGCCAGCAATGTTGCGTTTTTTCAGGGCTTGTTCAAGTTCCTGCAGAGGGGAATGCTCCCATTTCCCAAACACCACTAGGTCAATATCACTGAGGACAGAGCAGCAAAGTTATACATAGTATTGCATGTACACCTGAAATGCACACCAACAAAGCCTGAAAACACGCTTTAAAGTTAGAACAAGTTATTTCTTTATATTTGAAGCAAATTGAATGTGTCATTTTCTAAAAAAAAAAAAAAAAAATCCCCTTAAAAGCCCTCTCTGCTACCAGTCCTATTGGTTAACTCCTCCACTGACTGAAATTAAAACATTTAAATCTCCGGCTTGTCTGCGTGATTATCACTAAGGGTCCAGATATACCTTTCCCAACACAACAATGTTCACCTCTATAGTATAAAGCACAACTTTAATAAGTAGTGCTGCGCACCGCCTGATTTAAAGAGTTTATAAAATAAATAAAATATCCAATATATTTCATACTTCCAATACATGTCTTTTTTAAAAACACATTGCAGTAAAAATGTTTGTTTTGTTTTTTTTAAAAAGGGAAGTGTCCAGGAAAAGGGAGACCAAAAGTTACCTTGTAGGGAGATATAGTCCCGTGCTGAAGCTGCCAAAAAGTTCCACCTGCAGAGAACAAGACATTTATTAGTTTAGATAAAAAGACCTGAAGAGTTCATCTCTGTGAAAAACACTACCAAACGTTTCCACTTGCTTGGTTTGTACAGATTACTGGGGAAACATTGGATAAATTAAAGAAAAAAGGAGAAGAAAAAAAAGCAGGTGAACTGGTCACAGTTACTTTTCCTGACCCATATCTCTCCTGGGACATTCACCTGAGCTGTAGGCCACAAATCCTTGATGACTCCTTCTATTCTGTTCACTACATCCCTTCTCATGGCCTCCTCCTCAGGCTTTGGTGACATGAAGTTGAAAAAGTCCACTATTTCTTCATGAAGACTGAACAGCAGGGAAAGGTGATTATAGGATGGGGGAAAAAGTCAAAGGAAAATGAAACGCTTCAAGGAAATAAAATAAAAAATACATTAATTTTCATGATTTTTCCACTGCTTATCATCTTACCCATTAATGCCCTGGCTGTAGCGCCTGCTTTTCCATAAGAAGGAAGAGGAGTCCCCAGCATGCCCATTGAAAAAGTGGCACGAGCGCGGGTTGATCCCGTGGAAAGTGTTGGCTCTGCTCAGGTGTCTCCTGCGGCCGGATGAATGAGCCTGAAAACGGTGGTGCCTATTCCCGTGCTGCTGGCTCTTCATCCCGGTGGGGGTGTGGCCGCCGCCGGATTGTTGCATGCTGCGACAGTGTTGCTGAACTGAGGGGAGAGGAGGAGGAGGAGGGTGTTGCTGTCGAAGATTGTTCTCGTTCAGCTCGTGCTCGCTGTAGTGCAAAAACTGACTGGCCTCTTCTGCAACGTTCAAATTGTCGATCTGAAGCGACGAGCCAGGCGGTGAAGTGCTCTCGGCCTCAGAGTCCAGAGAGGACGAAGACGGTGACAGCGAGCCCTTCCTCCGGATAGTTCCCCTCTCTCCGCCGCCGTCTCGCTTCGCCAGTTTCCCCGACACAACCCCCGGTAGCGGTGCTATATGTTTGCAATACTCGCCGCGAGTGTCCGTGGGGTTTGCATTTTGCACGGTCAAATTGCGCTGGTGGTGAAAATGGTTGTCAATGCCGGAGTTTGCTCCAAATCCCAAGGAAGTCTCCCAAATGTGCATCCACAGGGAATTGGCCGGTCCCTTCTGCTCCGGCTGAATCCAAGCGGTCCTGGGATCCATTCGACTAGAGTTCAGCGACAACCTCTTTACGGGGTAAAAAAAAATAAATAAATCTGCCGGCAGCTTAGCTAATTAAACACTCTGCACTTAGCGAAATCAGCAGATGTTGAGTTGCAGATTTACTCGTTTTCTTTGATGAGCTTCATGTCTGGAAGCTGGTGTAGTTTATCAGACAGCTTGGAGAACTCCACCATCCATGTAAGACAGCAAATATGGCGCAGCACTGATCCGCATCTACGCATGTGTGAGGGATTTAAATAGTTAAACACACCCCTTCGTTATCTCTGGATCAAACGCCCATGTGAAAGGATGGAGATAGGAAAAGGACACTTTGTGCATTGTATAATAAGTGCAAAACAAATGTATGAATTTATTTTCTAGGTCAGAAAATTCAGTTATGCTGTCAGGTATGTACGAGTCTAGAATACAAATACACATAAAAAAATATAGAAACCTGCCAAATAAACTGAAAACATAAAGAACACAAAACATGTGCCATGTGACATACACCAGCTAGTGCTATGTGTGACGATTTAATGGTTCATTACTGAGTTTTAATGGATAAGTCCACAACAAACTAATCTGGTGTTTGAAAGCATCAAATTCTACATGCTGAAATTATAATTATTTTAAAAATAAAATTAAAACTGTTTATGATGAGTTAATATTAAATGTTTAATTCAATTAAACTTTATTCAACTTTTGAAAATGGAAAACTGTAAATATTTAAATTTTTATATATAAGGGTGTTAGTTTAGCATTTTTCTTCTTTGTTAACACAAGAAGCAACATGTTTTTTAATTTTTTTTTTTTTTTGCAGAACAGCATAAACTGACTAGAGCAATCTGATAAACTGATAAAGCAATCATTAGGTAAAAGATAATTGCAATCAATCATATGTAATTTATATGATCAAACATAAAACGTTCAGCACAGCTGGTTTTGGTCTTCTAAAAGGAATTTCTCTGTAGTTTTAGGAAAGTACTTATCTGGATTATTTTTGCTTCACTTGCAAAAAGACCAGCTTTAAACCATGCTTCACTTTGCTTACATTTGTATCTACCTTTAATTACTAATCAAATGTAATACATTTTTCTAAAGTGCTTTTCAAGCCATAGGAAACATGATGTGCTGTACATGATAAAATCTATTCAATTAAAACACCCAAAACCCTTACATTCAATGACTGACTGACTCACTCTCTCTCACACAAACGCAGACACACAGACACACACACACAGTTTAGGAATGAGTGTGATCAATTGTTAACCCACCCTAGCAGATAAAAAAAAAAAAAAGTCCCTAATTTATAGACCACACCAAAATAGACACGGCTGGACTCAATATGTACCCATTTTAATGTGTAAAAATAAATCATTTTAAAACAAACTGTACACACATTTACAGAGACTCGCAGCTAAACCTTAAGGCACATAGACATATTTTACAATATTTTCTAGTTTTACTTTGACTAAACAGGGTTTAAATTATGGATGCGTGTTTGTTACAGGCTGTAGTTCAACACAATTTTACAAACCAGTTCTGTCTCCTTAAAAATGGAGTTTGCTACATAATTGGAGAAATTTCATCACAGAAATCCAGACAAAAAACACATTAAAGACGTGAAATTAGATAACAGTTTTGTGCAAGATACCTTGTTTTGCAAAAATAAACAAACAATAGTTTGCTAAAAATTAACACTGAGGGATTTGTTTAGTCTTTAAAATACATTTTTATTTAAGCTCTTTACTTGTCTACAAATAGAACCTAACTGATTAATGCAACTTGTGACAGCTGGAGGGACATCCTGATCCGTTTCTGCTCTCCACTCTGCCAGGGCATCCAAGGCCTGTTTAGGATTGCAAGGAGACAGTTCATAGATGCAGTACACCGCTGCCAGCTGAACCTCCCATGGTAAACCTGCAGGTAGAAGGTGTATCATTATTATCATGAGAATTAAACATTAAAAGACAGACATTAAAAGCTAAAATGCACCTTTGAGAAACTGTCCTCAGGGAGGGTTAGTGGTTGACGACCTGCTTACACCTGAACTTTTCTTTTTCTACAGCAGTTAAATATTTCATACCTTGGTTCTGGCCGTGCCTTCCAAACGTGTTCATGACATTTGCAACAGTGTCCACTGAGGAAACACAGTTCTCTTTCAAGCCCAGCTGACCGAGACGTCCTATTTAAAGGAAACAATAGTAACATTAGCCGTATTCTGTTTTTTCATGTTTCTTTAGCTATTCTCATTAAATGACCATCTATTTAAAGTTATGCTTAAAGTTGGCAAGTGAAGCAGTAGAACTACTGACCTGTGAGTCGGATTACAGTGGCAACAGTCATATCAGAGACAGGTTCTTGGCGATCTCTTGGCTGTGAAACCCAAGAATTCATTAATGGCCACAGCTCCTTGCTGTCAAAGCAAAATAAACAAGTCAGCACAAGTACATCACTTACAGAAGTGTAAAGTTATCATTCCATTCTAATATGTCTCTATATATATATATATATATATATATATATATATATACACAAACACACACACACAACCCCTTTTTCAAACAAAAAAAGCAGAAAAAAGAAAAACGCACC
>JBAMIG010000006.1:17780591-17791331 GCA_037177335.1 Kiunga ballochi | reverse complement strand
TTTTTTTATCAAAAAGGGGAGAAAAGAAATCAAAATAAAAGTTTGAATTTCAACCTGTTACTAGGTGGTACGAAATACATCACATTACAATATGACATGGTCCCATTGTTCTTTCATTAAGATGAAAGCTCTATGTTTCCATAATCATTCCACATACCCCATAACGTTTGCATAGGTCCACTTCCACTTTTTGTGTGAACAAAGAAGATGCAGTGTAAAGATTTGTTCCCAAGCTTCAGATGCCAGGTCTTCTCCATGGCGACTGTGTTTGATAAAAGACTCATTGGATCCTGCCCGCAGATCAGACAGGGTTCTGGAGATCAACAGGTCAATATCGCAGGGAGGACTCTGCAGTGATAATGAGAAGATACTTGTTTAAATATTAATTTCACCTAATTAGAAAAAACTTTAATGGCAAGAATGATCACAAAGAAAAGATTGAATACAGATAATAATGTAACACTTGATAAAAAGGGTTTCCATATCCATAAGCTGGAGCTGCAGCATCCAACTAGCCCCAGTTTAAACTGGTCTGTCGCCCTCTGCTGCAAGTCAAACCCTCCTGCTCAGACCCTTCAAAATAAAGGCTACTGATGCCACGTGTGCTTCTCTCTCTCAGATATAGACCAAGGCTTGCATGCTTTTATATTAGTGTTGCTTTAGACTAGTTCTTTTTTTGTGTTTTGATATTTTTTATGTATCCAAACATAATGATGAAAATAAAATAATGGCCCTCAAGGAAGTGAGGAAGATGAGAAACAACCTGCAGAAAGGGGTTCTAGCAGCATACAAACCAAACAAATCTCCATTTATGAAATATTCTTCTAATCACTCATCCATCTAGCTGTTCATTTTCTTCAACTCAGATATAATCTGCTCTTATAATGTTTGATTCCATTTAAATAACACACACAATGGGAAAAACCTAAAACTTAAACTTTAATATTACCTTCTCCCAACCAAGGAAAGCTGAAAGACAGCTTAGAAGCCCTTCTTCTGCTTTCAGTTTGGTGATGGCATGAATGGCCTGGCACAATGGACTGCTGTGTGAGAGAAAGGTGGGCCATGTCGTTGCCATAAACAAAATTAGCTTTGCAGAATCGGGGAAATCTGGAAAAAGAACAACAGTAGCACCGATCATGAATACGAGCAAGCTAATGAATTAAGTGATAGGGTATAAGTAGATACATTTCATTGATCTTCAGTATAGGGTTTGTTCTTACCCAGCAGGTTTAGCTTGATTAAAACATTATATATACACAAGATATCACTTAAGGTTATGAATCTAAATAAGGTTAAAGGAAGGACTGAGGCAGGAGAGGATAAATTACAAACCTTCAATGAGAATGCTGTGTGCAAGGACGCGAGCTTTTTCATGGTATCCCTTCTGTCTACAGATCCCTGTGTAGACTCTACAGAGAGCCTGCGTGTAGTTTGTGCTAAGATCCCTTTTATCAGCTTTCAGTTTGTTCTGGATGGCCAAAATCATGTCATCTGGATGAAGCTGAGGAGAAAGGGCAGACATATCATAATGCACATAAAAACAATCAGAGTTGTACAAATGATAAAACATTTATTCATCAAGTTAAACTGAGGCCGCACGTTCATTCATTCTGCAACAGTGAATGTGGTGATTTAACACTTATTTCACTTATTTTTAAGTAAAAAAAAAAAGGCTAGTGAGATACTTTTTAGTCATTCTCATAGCATTCATTAGGTAAAATAAATGCATCTATATTGCAAGTTTCTCTATAAAAATGTTAAAAATGTAGCTTTTAGATTATTTTTGTTTTTACTGAGGTCCCATATTAGTTATTAAAAAAGCAGCTTGTCTTCATTTTAAACAAGTCTGAGCAGGCTGGTGCTTTTCACCAAGGACAACAAAAAGTTTGCTTTCAGATACATCTGGTTTTGACTACAGTATAAGTGCTGAATATGTTTGGTTTTTTTTTAAGTATACTAACCGAGTTATTTAGGCAAATCTCAGAGATGACCTCCTTCTCTTCATCTCTTAAGACAGGCTTTTTGGGCAGGTTACCAACATACAGGTGGCTCTGGATCACAGGCAGCAGATCAAAGCACTGGTTCTTAATCTTCTCTAAAGAGTCGACTAGAACATTTTCTTTGGCAGCTTCGCCAGCTTTGTTACATACTGATGTCCCACTCTTTGGCTGTTCACATTTTAGTGTCTGAGGTGAGGTATTCTCATCTCTGCTGTTTGACAAGGGAACTGGGGAACTGCTGCCAGACTTTGGACATTTGGTGTTAGCAGGCTGAGGCAAATGGACAGCTGTTCTTTTTTTGCCTCGCATCTCAGTCTTTGTGAACGCTGTTGAACTGGAACTGATCGTTTTAAAGCCAGATCCCTGACCGTCAGTTGTGGTGGGCATTGGTCCTTTCTCTGATGAACTAATGCTGAGACTGACATCGCCTCTAAGAATGCTCAGAGTCCGGGCCCGGGCAGAAAGTTCTGGATACATGGTATCAAGAATCCTCATGGAGCTTTCCTGAGAAGGACTGGCAGAAGATGATGGAGAAGAACTCAGTGCTGTTGTGGGAAGGCGACCAGGAACAGGCACTGCATGTTTTGGAGTGGCAGAACCGAACTGTAGTGGTGAAGAGAGGGCTCTATTCGGAGGAGCTGGGCTGCTGAGGGATGAGCGACTCAGTTGCTGGCTGCTGGGTGTTGAGTGAGCCTGGGTAGGAGTGGTGGGTGAAGTCACTCCATCCATGGGGGAAGGGAATGAAAGTTTTCCAATCGCATGTCTTGGATTTATTGATTTACTCGTCTTTCGAGGTGTGCTCACAGGGGTCAGGACGGGAGGAAGTGGCGGGCCCATTTCTGTAAGAACATGGGCGATACCCTCCAGGCTTTGAGCCGCAGCTGGACTTGCTACTGTGCTACCTTTTCCTTCCTCGTTTTCACCTGAATGGTGTTTTTCATGCACCGTTGGACAGGACTGTAAACATTCAGCTTGTGTTTTTGTAGGAGAAGCATCCTTGGCTGGAGTCGTACTGCTAAATGTGCAATCCTGAGCGAGATCTTTGTCAGGAACATTTTCGATGACTTTTTTGTCAATGCATGCAACATCTGTTTGATTTGCAACAATGTGCTCTGTGTTAGCCTCTGCATTAGACTTTTTTATATCTGGGTGAGTTTCCATAACTTGTACTTTAACAGAAGGTAACAAACATACAGGACTAAACTGCCTGCAAACTAAATGTGTATTTTCCTCTAAAGATTTACAGTCCATCACTTTCATTTCTGGAGAGTTGACTAGACTGCCAGATGTTACTTTGTGATGCATTCTCTCTTCCTTCTCTTTTGGTGGAGTTTGGGAATCAGCATCATCACATTCTTGCTCATCAGGACACTCTTCATCCTTCCTCTTTAACAACAGAGATGTGTTAACAGATAAAGGCTTATTATCAGTATTTGACCCAGAGGGTGAAGCTTTAGCATCGAGTCCTTCAGTTCCTTGTGATCCATTTCTATCAGTTTCTACACAGTGCTGGGTGGCTGTAGCCATTTCCAGTCTCTCTTCAAAGTTTTTGTTTGAGACAGAGCTTATGCTGTCACTACTGCTTGATGGGATACGTGCTGGCATTTCTGAGTCTCTACAGGGAAGCCCTGAACTCTTCCTCAGATTATTTTGTGTAGCATCTTCACTGGCTTCACAGGAATCAGAAGCAACTTCTTCTATCTCTGAACTGGTGCCTTTTGCAGACTTGTCAGATTTTGAGAGGGCATTAATCGGGTCATCTTCTGGTTCTCCAGAGCTTACAGCTGCATCATCTTTTGCCAGGTATCCATTATCAGGTGCAGCTGTTGTAGAATCGAGAACGTCACTCAGGCTTCTGTCTACATCCATCTTTGTAACATGCTCCATATCCTTATCTTTAGCCTCTTCAAGAGCACTTTTCATTTCAGACATGTTTCCGCTGCTCAAATTCACATTAGAGGAAGGCTCTATGTATTTATTTAATGAACCAGCCTCAACTACATCTGGATTATCTGATGTAGAAGATGCTTGCAATGAGGATGTTGGTAAAAAGTGCACAGATGTCAGCTCCTTTGCAGGTAATGGGTCTGTCTGAAGAATCATTTTGTCATCATCTTCATCTGGTTTGTCATTATGTTTAGCAGCACAACCAAATTCTTTTTGTCTCAAGTTTTTTTCAATGAATATCTGTTCACAGTTTGGTGTTTTGACTTCCTGCAAATCCACATTGCCCTCATTTTGTGCAGATTCAGTTGTCAAGGATGGTGTGATGTTTAGGAACTTTTCTTTAACAGCAGAGTCCTCAGACGGATCAGGTTTATCTTCCTTTTCCTGATCATCCATCTCCTTCGCCATTGATTCTATCTGGGGATCCTGACAGATAAAAAAAGAATGCAACAGGAATTGAACACCTACAGTATTAAAATTATTCTTAAAAAAACACACGAGTAATGATTTAAACTGACAATGTAACCAGGCTTAGTATAATTCTAATTACAGAGGCTATAAGGGTATTAAACATGATCTCATTCTTACCAGGTTTGGTAGTGGGGATATGCAAGGAAGCATTGGTTTAAACATTTCCATTATTTCCTCTAAAGATATTTCAGAGTCACTCTTCTCAGGAGACACACTGTCAGGGTTTTCTCTCTTGGATGATTGTTTGCTCCTTTTAAGTGTGTCTACTTGCTTCTTGCCACTGGAGCACTGAGGAGACATCTTATACTCAATGGTATGCTGTACACGAGGGTCTGGCTTCAAATCTCTGCTAGTGTCTTTCCCATGGATGTGCTCAGTATGGGATTGCCTAAACTTATGAGAAGCAGGTGGGGAGATTTTCCCTGGATGTGATTGTAATGTGTTTTGTGAAGAAGAGGGAAGACCTTGTCCATGACTAGACTCTGAAATTACAGGAAAACCAGAGATCTTTGGTACTGGAACCTTGTGACGGTAATATAGCAAACACAAATGGTACAAACTGAGACTTTCTTAATAATAATAATAATAGTTTACATGAAGACATAAAGATGTTTTACCTGGAAACTGCAGCAAGTGTGCTGACTGCTTGTTTTCTGGGTGCACACATGTCCACAAACTCTGCAGAAGCCTCCAGACCTTCTCTGAATAACATCAAAGTAATTCACACAAGAACAAAAAAGAAAAAAAGTCAAAGTGTTTTTAGTGATAATGCACATTTTCAGATAACAAATAAACGTCAAGTATAAAAGTAGCATACCTTTATCAACTTTAGGCTCTTCAGGTGTATTTGTTTGAGTTGTTGTGCTCCTATAGTCTTGTTTAGAAAAAAAATTGGACACGGTTTACATTTCAATGTTATAAACATTTCTGTTGTTGGGCCAAAAATGTTCAAGGTCAAATTATAACAAAAACATGACATTAAACATTTTTTTCAATTAGACAATGACAGTATATCAACTTTAGCAGTTTACTTGTTTTTTTCCTTACCTTTACATCTTTCTCTTTCCAGTTTTATTAGACGCACCTACAGAAATGTAGCAAATACCAGCCAATTAAAAAGTATCAGCAAATATTTTCCAAGCTCTGCATTTTTCCAAGATCTTTACTGTACCTGAAGGTCATCCAGGTGTCTTTGTAGCAAAATCTTCTCTTTGGTCAGTTGTAACATTTGATGTTTCTGTTTGCAAACCAAATCTAAAACAAATCAATAATAAATATAAAAGTTCTGCCTCACACACATATTTAAACAGTGTTTAAAACAGCATCAAATTGAGTTTGCTAAAATTACCTTCAAGGAGTCTGATTTGATTTTCAAGACGGTCCTTCCTGCCAATAAAACAAATATGATTCTATAAGTTGCTTATTTTCAAAATTTACAGACAGACAGACAGACAGACAGATAGATAGATAGATAGATAGATAGATAGATAGATAATCCTGTGAAAACTCTTACATATTGGTTATCATTGTATTTTCCTCCATCAGTTCAGCAACTTTGCGTGCTCGTGCCTGAGATTCCTTCAGAGATGTCTTTAAGGTGAAACAGAAAGTTTAAAAAACAGCAATCACTCGGTTTCCAATAATAACAGAATAAAATTGAAAAAAATCAATGAACATGAGGAGTTTCATCTGATTACCTGTGTTTTAAGCAAATTGAGTTCAACAGCAGCCTTTTCTCTCTTCAGCTGAGCATTTTCAAGAGACTGGGATTCTGCCATCTCTGTGGGTTTGCAAAACAAAACAAGATTCAACAAAAAATATCCTTGATTTATGAATATAAATGTACCGATTTATATATCTTTAAGAAGAAAGTTGACTGTAAATGACCTTTCACAGATTTTAACTGGTCTTCAAGCTTCTTATTCCTGAGAAGTTTGGAAAATACAAATAAACAGTTTGCCACAACAACAAACCTCCAGTGTCTACTTTACTGTTACTTGTTACTTACTCAACTACTGTGTTGCTGTTTTCCTGCTTCAGTTTTTCCATCTCTTCAGACAACTGTTCACAAGCTTTCAAAGCATTCTTTAAAAAAAAAAAACAAGGTTTAGCAACAGTGTTAAAAAAAACCAAAAACTAAATTTTCACATCCTTTTAAACTAGCTTTCAGTAAGTGAAAACATACCTTCTTTGCTTCCAGCTCTGCTTGTACAACTTCATAATCTGCTATCTTTTTCTCCTGAGTAACCAACCGTAGCTGTAGCTCTTCCAGCTGCTGCTGAAGCCGGATTGTATCGCTGCACAAGTCAAAATGTGACAACAACAAGGGGGATTTTTAAATATATTCAAGAACTTATTGTAGCCAATTTAGCCTGAATACAGCGGCTGCAAGGGTACAGCAGCAATTTGCTATTGTTGGCTGTTTTATTTCATAGTCAGACATCACTATAGGCTAATATTATTCATGCTATTACATTTTTAAATCCATTAGAATAGTAAAAGTAAATATGGTTCCCCTTTCAGGTTCCCCTTTTTTTTGGCAACAGATATATACTTTGCCCTTGTAATAAAACTTAACAGCCAGATGTTATTATGTTACAGCCAGGATGTCATTTTTCTTACACATACATGTACATACACAAAAACACATGCCATGACTGAGCATAGTCTAATCAGTAAAAGATGCGGCAGACAAATTATGGCTTTGGCTATGCATTTATTGATCATTCTCAGGGTGGTGCAGAAAGCACTTTTTTGCTGAGAACTTTATGTCTATTTTGAAAGACAGGTAAAAAAAAGCTAAATAAACCACCTGTAAAGTTATTTCTAGGCTGTACTACAGCTTAATATTGCTACAATATTCTTTGTTGGTTTATTAAATGCTGATATGTTATCAGATCTGGCATGTGAGAATATTTACATTAACTTAACTCAATGCAACTGCCTTTATTTACTTTATAACAAAATTTCAGAAGCTTTTGTGTTGATTGTCATTTCTGTTAAAATAGTCCATGACGTAATTTGAAATAATGTTACGACTACAGTTGAATGCAGTTCAAATTATTGTTGTAGAAGAAAGATAAGAATTAGGCAAGTGGACTTGTCCTGGACGATGCTATTTTGATGTAAAAACATTATTTATACAGCTCTTCCTGAGATGCCCATCTGCAGTGTAACCAATATACAAAATCAAATATCTAATGACACAAAATTTGGTTAAGTTATTAAACAATGATTACAAAGAAACGTCCTAAGTAAACAGCGGATGTTTATAAATATAATTAGTTGTTAAACAAATCAAATCTGAGCAACACAAAGAGCTTTACATAATTAAAAACTACTCAAGCATACAAAAAACACTAAGTTTGTCTAAATGTTTACATTGAAGGACCAATTTGGTTTTAATAATTAGCTTTTTTTTTAAATACTTAAATCGAAACCCTTTTTAAAAAGGCCCAATGTGCCACCACTCTTCCCAGTTTGTGCTCCTCATCGTATTTTTTAAGACACGCCCTGTGCAGCTGATACTTGCCGCTTGGTCCAGGAAATCTCGGGGGCTTTGCTCCCTAAATATAATCAATTAAGGTTCAACAGTCAAGTAAAATTTAACCAAAATCTAGTACAATATGTAAACTGTCATTTTGACTTAGTTAGGAAAGTGTTACTGATATTCTCATACTTACTCTGAAACTGTTATTTTCTGTTTCAGCGCAAGAAATGACGACACATATTCTGTCAGGGTCTGAGAAAACAGAGGGGAACCAAAACAAATGAGAAAGCTTGGAATTAACATTTTTTATAAACTTAGGTTTATACGTGAAAATACTTTAAACCATTATACAATATTTATGTATATAATAAAGTACTGCACTAATACTCTCCCCGCTGTCAAAAAAAGATAGTCTGACCTGATGCAAAACAGAGCAGTTTTGACATTTTCCATTCGTCGCATCTACGGCAACAGTGACCGTTTTAGGCCGACTGTCTCCTGGCATAATGGCAGTCAGCAGGGCTCCGCTGTAACTCACAAAGCTAGTGTTATATATCATGTAAACTGACGACCGTATCGAAGTATCGTAAATTCCAGACAGGTCCAAAACAACTTCACATTTTCGTGTCTCCCACGTTGATCAAGGACCCAAGGCAAGACCCCGTAAAGGTAGCTGTTATGCCTGCAAATCCGTCATTAATTCTTTTTTGTCGTTGTCACAAGATTAGTTTAACATTTCCTCTATTAAATATAACACAGTCATATATATACGATGTAGATGTATTTTAATTAATTTATTTATTCGTTTAATTATTTAGGATGCATTTAAATTTTTCGGAGTTTTCTTCAGGCGCTACATTGTGGGAAATGTCAGTTGATACGCGTGTAGCATGCGCATTATCATTTATCCAAAAGAGCATGTAAAAGTTAATTCAAAAATAAATTTCGTCTAATGTTTTCTAAATCTGGAAAAATAAAGCAATTTTATGGGTAACGGAAAGGGCAGTTTGTGTGACTGACTGTGTGTACGGGCAGTTTGTGTGACTGACTGTGTGTACTCTTTGAATTAGTCATCGGATGTACAATTAATGGTTCCAAGTTCCCAACACCGGGTACATTTCACCGATCCCTGGTGGTCTAGTGGTTAGGATTCGGCGCTCTCACCGCCGCGGCCCGGGTTCGATTCCCGGTCAGGGAACTTAGTCTTTTAGTTTATCTAAGTGTTGTCTTTTTCAATTTCATTGTTCTTTTCTAAGTTTCCATTCAGTAAACTACTAAGTCCGGACGTAATAGTAATCAGCAGGGTTCCAGTTTAAATGATCTCCATCACTAAATTTAGACGTTGTTAAGTTAAAATAGGCTAAAACAGTCCGTTAAATTAAAACAGTCCGTTACAGAATATATTTTAAAACCCTGCTGATTGTTTATAAATCCTAAAACAGTTTAGGCCCAGAATACCTCTGTGATATGTTGTGAGAATGTAAACCAAGCAGAGCTCTTAGATCCAAAAACGCAGGGCGGTTGGTCCAGACCAGAGTCCGGACTAAGCATGGAGAGGAAGCATTTAGCTGTTATGCTGCAAACATGTGGAACAAACTGTCTGGAGAGATTAAACTCTCATCGACTGTAAACACGTTTAAATCCAGGTTAAAAACATTTCTTTTTTCATGTGCCTATGATTGACATCTGCAAGGTAACTTTATCTGATAATGACTTTTATTAGCCTACTTTTATTTAATTTATGGTTTTAATGTGACTTTTGCTGTTTTTAATTCTTTTATAGGCCTATATCTGTAATGCTTTTACCGTTTCTATGTTAAGTACTTTGAATTGTCCTGTACATGAAAAGTGCTATGCAAATAAACTTGCCTTGCCTATACAAACAGTAGAGGACGCTGTTGTACTGATAATGTAGCCTCCGTCTTTGTCTCAACAGATGTTCATTGCAATTTTGTTGCAATTTTATCTCTTAAAACAAACAAACCATCTCATAATCTGGACTCGTTAGCATATTTGGCTTTAGGTTGTGCCTACATAAGTCATTCACAAGTTTTTCAGATTTATTTTAAGGCTCCATTGATTCCAGAACAGCCAGAAAATAAACATGACCAAAGAAAATCTCAGTAAATTCATTATAAACAAGCTATGATAACTAAAAAGGCTGTCGTCAGGTCCATTAAAACAAAAGTAGCTATATATCATAATTTCATGTGTGGCATGTGGTCACATGGTATGAACTCCAATTACCTGTATATCCTTTGATGTGATTTATGTTGACAGATTACATGTATAGTTAGGGTCAGGAAGTTGTCAGATATACTCCATTATGAATACCTGCCTAATGTTTCATTGTACCACTACTCTCTTCTTTTTGGCATAGTTTGTTGTGCTCCCTTATAATCCTGAAATTCTTAGGCAGGCTTACCAGAAACATAGTTGAATTGCTGAAGATGCAACTTGCCGAAAAGGTAATAAGGCTGTGACTTCAGATGAACCTTTGCCATAGCCTTGAGGCCATGGTAGTTGTTCTCTAAAAAAAGAGGAGATAGCCTGGCTTCTTTAAAGTGCCAAAGGTGAGTGCTGAAGCAAGCTTCCTATCTTTCTGTCTGTCTCTCACAGATAATCTCTTGTGTTACCTGTGTTAAGTGAGGTAACGTTCTAAATTACCAGGTTTGTTTCTACCTCCTTTGTTATCTACAGGAACCCATTGTCTGATCACTATCATTGTATAAACAAAAAAAGATTCATGCTCTTGGTGGGGGGGGGGGGGGGGGGGGGGGGGGGGGGGGGGGGGGGGGGGGGGGGGGGGGGGGGGGGGGGGGGGGGGGG
>JBAMIG010000006.1:17764303-17778941 GCA_037177335.1 Kiunga ballochi | reverse complement strand
TCGTTGTAGGAACAAAAAAAGATGCCTTCCCTTGACGCCCTCCCCCCCCCCCTTCTTTTTTTGTTGTCCTTTTTCTGTTAAGCTATTGTTAAAAGTTAATGTAGCTGTATGAGGAAAGTCAAAATAACCACTACATTAGTTACTCATTTAAGTTGTTTTCTTATTTATTTACTGCACGTCATTTCCTGAACCTTGATTAAAAAATAAACAGCAAATTTGGTCTGAAAGTAGTTATGTTAGATTTGTTTTCTCTTTGCAAAACAGAATATATAAATTATAGTTAATGGTTCATATGAAAAGCTCCCTCTGTTTCTGCATGGGTTGGGCTCATTTAAACATTGGAGCTGTTTTCAGGATACTTGCAGTAATAAAACATCATTGCTTTCCAAAAGAAAGTCTCAGAGTCTCTTTGTTTATGAAAACTAATGTAGGGCTTTGACATAGGCCTGCTTTTATGCAATTATTGGATGTTTTCTCGCATGTATCACAAAACTCACAGCTGACCAGCAGTAAATCCATCCATCCATCCAAACCCTCTTTTCTGTGAAATTATATACCCTTGTTTGTTTTCTCACCTTCATCTAAAACAGTACAGACAAGTAAAAAAAAAAGAAAAGGTACACTTCAGCTAAATTTAGCTTAAAAAAACTCCCTCCCAAAAAACAAAAACAAGAAAAATACTATCAAATGTTTACTGTTCATGTCCATAATTATTTTGAGCTATTTTAAGACTTGATGATAAACAAATCTTTGTTTGTTTGTTTTATTTTCAATTATCAATATTATTTAGTGAAAAGCACATAACTGTACTTATGTCTTGCCATTTTCTTCTTTTTGACTCTTCTCTTCTCTTGTCTTCTCGTATTTGTCTTCATCCACTACCAGTCTGAAAGTGTTAAATACATGCCTTGAGGATTGTAATAATGGTTATTTTATTTTAGTATCTGTATAGTATTTCTAGTATTTCCTCAACTTGAAAAAGATGTCTAAAGAGTCAAATCTAGGCAAAACATGTTATAAGTGTTGAAATGGACCACATTGGTATTTTCACTAGCCAGAGAGCCTTGGCTTAGGTGATTCACTGCACTGTAAGCAAAAAAAACAAAACCTAGATCTTAGCATTAATCCAAAGCAGTGTAGGCCTCATCATATTTCTTTTTTACTCTGTTGTAACATGTTGTGCATCAGCTGTAGTGCAGTGACATGTTCTTAGGAACCGTATGGATTTGCTCTGTCAGGAAAAGTTGCAACAAACAAAATAAATACTTCAATCAATATTGTTTGTTTACTTTAGTAGATTCATACCAAATAGTTCAAGTTGACCTCTGATGTATGTGGTGACCCCTGAGTCCACCCGAGGACCATTGTTTCTTAGGTTGGATATTGTTGTTAAGGTGTATACTTGCTTTGACCCACCTAACCAACCAAATGGCTCATCAAAAATAGCCTTTGCAAAGGCTTGTTGCAACTTGTTGTCAGCTTAATGTCATAGGCTGTACTACACAGGAGTTTTTCTGCATAACTTTTATTTTTTGCTCTTTCAAGACTTGTTATGAGTCTCCATGGCAACAAGACTTGTTTACTACCAGGATCTACTAATATTCCTCTCCAAGTATAAGACTTTCAGTGAAATAACACTTCAAATCCTAATGGAGTTTAAAAGAAAGAAGAGAATGCAGAGCATGAGAGAGGCAGAGGAAAAACGATGGATATTTAAACTGTTTCTTCCAACTGATGTGATAAGTAACGTAGGAACGCTAGCTAGATCGATAGCTAGCATAATTGACGAGCTCCAGGTTCTAACCAGGTCTCGAGTGCAGTTTTATGTGCATCACTGAGACATGGCTGCATGAACACCCCCCAGACTGTAATGCATCTGTTTAAGACGGTCCGTGCAGAACACAACTAAATAAACAACTCAGTGGGAAACTAAAGAGAGGTGGAGTTGCAGTTCTGGTTACCAGCGTTGGTGTCATCTTGGACATGTCACTGTTAAAGAGAAGATCTGCACAAGAGATATTGAACTGCTAGTTTTGCCAGGCTTCCTCTGTCCTGCCACCTCTAGAAAGATCTGACCTTAATCTGGTTCTTCTCACCTTCTCCTACAAGCCCATTGCTCAGCAATAGCCTGTTCTTAGAAGACTATTAAAACCTGGTCTAATGATAAAGATGCTCTGAGAGGATGCTTTGAGGCTACAGACTGGAAAAGTCCTATGTGAACCTCATGGGGATGACATCAACAGCTTGACTGTGTGAAAGATTATTTCAACATCTATGTGGACAGCACAATTCCATCAAGAACAGTGAGGTTCTTTCCCAGTAACAAACCCTGGATTACCAGTGACCAGAAAAAGCTGCTGTAAATATGATTTTCTCTCTGGGATTAATAAAGAATTTTCATTTCATGTGTTCATTTAATTCAATATTTTAAAGCAGAAATATCACATTTTATCACAGTACAAAAAAAAGATGAATGTGTTGTCACAAAAAGACACAAATCCACAAACAAAACATTTCCCTCCACCAATTTAAACCATTCAGTCAGTCTTATTAATAGAATAAATGTAAATCAGAAACCAAACCTTCACATTAAATCAAGATAGCAAAAAAATGTTGTACTTGTTTTTATTTAATTAGATACCAAGGAACCCTGCCTGGTTGTGCTGTAACATGTACAAAATAATAGAAAGAGACTAGGATCAGATATTACTCTATGTAGGGTGGGATTGGGGAGGCAATAAATAGCACCAGAAGTGAGTTGGGAGTTAGTTTACAAAGTTACATTGTAGCTGTTAAAACTGAAAGTTACAAATCTGATTATTAAACCCACAGAAACACAGTGCGATACCACAGTGTGTGATTCTTAAGCCTTTATCCCATTTATACAAACCCATTTAACCAGTTGGAGCATAAAATTCAGTTACACTTCACGCATAATATAAAGTCATCAAAGACTGCTACAGCTGGTTTAGCATCATGATGCACATTTGATAATGTTATGTCATTTATACTGTAACAAAAGTACCATTAGAATAGTATCAACCCTTATCTGCCAGTGCATTCAAATCATAAGTGATATGTAATGTATTTTTATGCCATAACAATGCATGTAATACATGACTGCTTAGTATGATAATTTTAAAGAATAAAATATGGAGCAATTAGTTTTGAAACATGTCCTAAAAGGTGGCAACTCAGACACTGGTGCTCGGATTTAGGATAAAAAAAAAGTTTTACATTGCTTATTAATACAGTCCTTTAGCAATGCTGCATTATAAAGCCAATAAATAGAACAAACAATACTGTACACAGGTCACACAATTCATAAGTCATTTCCTGAAATCTTGAGAATCTCACACTGATTCTGTGAAGTGAAAGTGACAAGGTTTTAGCACCACTGTATAAAAGTTCATATGACTTTTCTGTCACCCAAAAATACTGTAGATCATGTTTGTCATCAAAATGTATCAATCAGTCTTTTCCTTAAGAACTCAATATGCTATCGAACAGGTCATAGGAAATCAAACATGTTTTGTTTATTAAGTCTAGGAGTTTGAAAATCTTCTTTATCATCGGACCTGAACTTTCCAAATGATCAGATGATCAGCACAGAGCCGGAGAGGTCAAATGTGTTAGTGGCAGCCTTGTCCATATTTGTTTGGGGGTGTTCCATCATCCGTTGTTATGTTCTGTTGCATTACAGTATATAAACAAGTTAAAAACATAGTCAGTTCTCAGTATTTTAAAGCTTGGTTTGTCCTACTTGCTTTAACCAAGACTCTTTGTCCTCTCGTGGCCACCCCCTTGTTTACTGGTGTCAGCATCAGATTCTTACATCCATATATCTGGCATCACATGGACAAGAAAGGACACTGCAACACTCTTCATGTCCACAGAAATGTACTTTGTTTTCAGTGCTCAACACAAACACATCTGTTCATTCTTGGACATGAAATATAGTCTTAATTCTTCAGTCTGTATCTGTGAGCTGCAAGCGATGTTTGCTGATTATAGATTAGAATTTGAACAGGAGTGGCAGCACTGCTTGCCATAGAACTTGTGGTTGCAGACTCCATGCTGTGGCACCAGATAACACCAGCTAAAATAATCCCTGCACACAAGATCTGTGGAAAAAAAACAATAAATACTTGCTGATAGCTTGTTTTTACTCTGATTGTAAAGCTCAGAGAACTCTTATAAGAATGCATCACGTGACAGCATCTGTACCTTTCTTTTCAGGTCGTGGGCAGAAGTTGGTGTTGCAGGCCTGGGACTCTGGGGGTTTAAGATGGAGGGCACAGCCAGAAGAAGGTCTTCCCTGGACTTGACATTGGACTGTCCTGGCCTGCACACCTCCGCCACATGTTACTGTACACTATACAAAGAAACAAGGCCATGATGAACAATGGCGTTAGTGTTTTTTACAGTACCCCCGTGTTTTTGACTACAGACATTATCATATCACTGTGGATTAGCTGCTTCCTAGAGGCACACAGGAGACACAAAACGTTGCTGTATGCGTTTATTGCATTACATTGATTCAGAAGATGACTTAGATGCGAGTGGTACATCCACACTTAACATTTTCTACACAGTGCAGTACACATGCTGACACAATACAATGCTCCTCTCATACATGTAGATCAATGAGACACTTGATTTATGTAAAAGTTCATCTGTAAGTAAAATGGAGATGTTTATTTATGATCCACAAGCCAAATCCGGTATCAACTTTGGGAACCAATGAAATACAAAATGAGTGATGAGAATCATAGTGATGATTCCACTTCTGAGCGACCACAGATGCTAAAGCAGTGAATGTATGAGAATGATGTTATTTCACTTCCTTTTTACATTGGTATTTAGAAACAATAAATGATCTGCCTTCCAGTCAGCCAGGTGAAAGAGTACCCAGTGGAAGCCAAAGCTCCATTTCTCATGCCAGGTAGTTTGAGCCATGACACAGAACAAGCGTTACCATGTTCAGGAGCCAGGCCATCCATAGCCTCAATATTAGCAATAGCTAGAAGCTATAGCTTTTCCACAGATAGAGAGGGGGGGATATATTTATCAATGTTTAAAGTAAATAAAAAGCTAATTGTCATTTTAATATTTATAGCACATGAGCATGTCACCGTGTTATATTTTGTTTTGTCATTCTTTTGTTAGTTGAAGTAGGGTAGGACAGAAGAGTTGGAGGAACAGAGCAAATGGTGGGAGGACTCAATGGTTGTGGGCCAAATGAGCTTTTTCCTCATTGAACAAATAAGGACAAATATCTACAAATTTAGAAAGTCTTTAGGGGATTAATTGCCACAGATGAACTTTAACTGACCTGAGACCATGGAGATGAATGCCACTCTGGAGGTGGCAGGTGGTGGGGGAGGGGCTGAGGTGGATAAGTGCGGTGAGGTGTCCTCCATCGGTGGACAGGCAGCATTGTGTCGGCAGGGCAATCAGCTAGGAAACAGGGCCTCTGGAATTCAACTGTGGGTTTGGGAACATGGTGGCACTTCTTGGCAGCAAGCTCTCTGTATTTTCCTGCTGTGTCCTTTAATATAAGAGTAAGAAGCTCAGTGATGGTTACAGGATACAATTACATAACGTTCTGGTTCATGCTGAGTCGAAGCATCGACAACCTAAATATTAATAAACAGGTACTCAGAAACATGTGCTGATAAACATGCTCGTGTTATCCAGAGATTTAATCATAAAAAATGTGGGTATTTTGCTCAGTCTGAGTAAACAAAGCACATCACAATACAAACCTTCTCAGCACACTTGATGAAACGTGCCTGATAGCCACGACCACATGTTGCTGAACACTGAACAATGAGAACAAAAGAGACAGTCACTTTTATTCAAATAAGCACATACTTATGAAATAGGCAGTACATATTTCACTTCATTCCAATAAATTCCATGTTTTCTGCCAGTCTTTGCTTCTGCGGCTGAACTACCTCTTGCCACGTGGAGACAAACCACTGGACCTTGCGTTGTTTCTGGCAGCGTTTAAGAAAGCAGGATTCCTGACTGGCAGGTTTCTGCAGGCCTGCACACTCGCTGTCTGGCAGCGTGTGACTCTGAACACCTGCTGTGTTGCTCATGCACACCACAGTCCTCTTCTTTAAACCACTGCCACACTTGCGTGAACACTGCCAAATAGGAGGAAGCACAAACGTCACATTAAATATTTAAAGGCAAGACACTATGATACTGTCTTTTTATGTTAGATTTTATTACTAAGACATTTTTTAAACGTATCGGACATTTTTAAAATAAACATAAGGTTATAGATTTAGAAATGAACATACCTGTTACCTGTTGTCTGTCTTTTTGTACTCATTGGGTGGTTAAAATGTTGTAGTTTCATATTATTTCTTAAGACAGTTACAAGAAACTCCAATACGTTGCCACTGTAATATCCCTCTGAAACCATTTCTGATCCTATCTATCCCCTGAAAGATGTCAACGTTTTCATCTCTGCTACTTCAAGTTCTGCCTTTTGTTGTTTTCCTACCTTTTTCAAACTACACAACGTAACCATCATTTCCTGTCAGTCTTTCTGATAATTTTATCACACATGCGTACCCGACCCCCATTTTCCCACCCATTCTGACCTCCTAGCTACACATATGGGTATGAATTTAGATAAGTACTTATGTTACTACTTGCAAAAATTAATTAAAAAGTCACCTTGTTAAAACCTATGGCAAAGTGGACACAAAAACCTTTCCAAATGGCTGCTATACATCACATATATGCTCTATAAACAATGACTTACTGTCTCTTACTTCTTTAAAAGTCTTTTTGAAATACTTTATGGTGCAGTAAAATTGAATACTTTTAATTAAAAAAAGGAACTGGGAGAATAATAAAGTATTTTTTAATCCTGAAAGGTAATTATAATCAAACCAAAACCCAGTAACTGTTGAGATGTGAGACTATCCGCTGTGTTACTGTCTCAGAGAGGAAGTACACCGGGCAACTTTAATGCTGTTTAGAAATATTTGAGTTAAAATGACCATTACAAACATTTAACATTGAAACAGGTTACCACACACAATGTGTGGGTATTGGAGAGAGAACAAAACACCAGAGGTCTCAGTGGGAGCCGTTCATAGTTTAAAGATCACTTTTATAAAATGTGCTAAAACCATTAAAGCCATGGTCCACTTAGCAACACTACAGAATGAACGTGCAAGTTTTTCCAGTTCTGGATAAATGCTTTGTGCTATAATAGAGAATCCCATCAGTATTTATTTATTGGAGGCACTTCACATGCTTACCTGTGACCACGGCCCAGTGCTCCAAACGGGAGGGCAGCTATGAGTATTGCAGGCTTGCCTCAGAAATGGGGAGGGTTGGGCACAGTGCGAGTCAGCCAGGGTGTCTGTGTTGGTCCGGCTGGTTTGCTGGACACACTGGACCTGCCGCGTTTGTTCCCCTCCTCCGCAGCTCCGGCTGCATGCCCCCCACTCTCCTGTAGACCAGCTGGGACAACACAACACAAGCTTGCTGAGTAAACATACACAGCTCCTCCATCACTTATCCAGACAAGCCTGAAGGACTTCCTAAATGATAACATGATGACTGTACAATAATAGCACAGTAGACCTCCTGTGTTGCATGTGCTATTTGTCTGTAGTGGTCTGTCTGGAAGTACAACTTAATGTAGCTTATTATACTTGTTGTGGCTTTCTGACAAACATACTGGGCTTTTAAAGAAATTGCAATCTTCTGACTCTCATGCAAGTGTTACACATTTCTCCACAGACAAGTACAAAGTCCGAACAGCCTCAACCCCAGACTTCAAAACTGTAACTTGAACCCCATTTCAAATATTTTGTACACCGTGCCTCTGCAGGATGTCATTAGTTCGCTTAATCCCTGAGTCTTCTTGGTTCTTTCAAAGTGCATCTATTCTAACTGACCCCCAGCTGTTAGAGCAGGCAGCTAAATCCTTCATCACACACACTCCGTCATCCCTGACTTCACCCTAATGTGCCCACACGGCTTTGTAAGATTTAACCCAAAACAACCCAAAAACATTGCTGTAAGCGAATACTGAGCCGTACATATTAGCTCTCCAAACTTTATTTGCATTCATTTTTTGCTGGAATGTTGTGGAAAAAATGAGTGAAAAGAGAGAAGCTTAAAAGAAATCATGCATCCGCAATTAACATCTACATTACTGGAGAAAATCCATCTGCTCTCATATGTGTTCTGGTTCAAAGGAAGCAAGATTGAAGGATTAATCCAAGGAGAGTAGGGGGTTTCAGTATTTAGGGTTTATGTTTCTTTATATTAAACACTTAAAGTGGACATAACAAATACTGACAATGTTACATACAGGTAAACGTTTAACATGTTGTGTTTGATATTTAAGTCAAATAAATGATACCTGCCCTTTTGACGTGTAGTTAAATACATATAGTTACAATTAAAATGATTCAACCTCCAACACAAATGAGGTTTATTGAACAAATATTGCAGCTATTTGCAACAAAGAAATCCAACAAGAACTATTTAAATACAGTTTAAAGAACTTGTATCATCAGAGGTTTCTTTAAATTCAACAAAAATTGCTACATTTAATGACCATTGCAGTTTTAGAATTATTCAACCCCTTCATGAAAAGCATTTTCAGCACTTTGCAGAGCAATCGTTTGCTTTTATGATCTGCTGCAAGCGTGATGCAGAATCAGACATCAGTCTCTGGCAGCGTTCTTGTGGAATCTTCACTAATGTTCTTGGGACTGCATCCAGCGACTGCCTTTCTTACACCTCAGCAAAACATTTAAGTGGCAGACATAGCACTCATCCCTAAACCTCTTTGTTGTTGTAGTGTTTACCAAAATAAAGATGACATTTCTTGTGCTTTTGCAGTTGGTTGAAGGTTTTTGACCACCTGCCTCCTCAGGGGTCTGGTAGCAGCCATTGATAGCTTCCTCTTTCTGTCACATCTAGGAAGTATAGCCACTGCTCTTTGAAATCATTCTTTCATGTTCAATGATATTGGCTGTGTTTAGCTTTGCAAATGGTTCATGTTTTAATAGTTTATTGCACACAGGTGCCAGTTTGTGCATTTAGGCATAAACCTAAATTGACTGCAACTGTTCGCAGATTCAAAATGAGACCAAATGAAATCACATCAATTTATTTGAGCCGAAATAAACTCTGTTTCACAGTAGAGGAAGTACAGTCTTTTAAAACACTGTATTAATCAGGTTTTAGTGACATAATATGCAAGTCCATGGTGGTTCACAGATTTGGTTTCAATAGAAGATCAAGCAGCTGACTACAGCATGACACCATTTTAATATATAACAATTTTGTCTCTTCCACAAAAGTCAGATACAATTTAAGATGCAATCGTACTCCTTTTACAGAATAACTTATTTCTGTCATACGAAGAAACATGTTGATTAGTTGTGAGGATGTGAAGCCCCGACTGGGCATCATCAGATCGCTTTGCTAGTAAGTTGAATGCTGTGGAGACTCAAGTCAAGTACAAATATCTCAAAGTATCTCAAACTATAAGGATTTAAATCCAATGACCTGTGGGATACATTTATAACTGTAATCTCTTCACACTAAAAGCGGTCTGCATAGTACGTCAATTAATCCCATATCAATTTATACATCAGCTGGAAATCTTAGGCTTGGCTACTGTCTGTGTATTTGTGTGCTTACAAGATGCATAAGCATGACACTTTGTGGACAGGATGTCTACTTCAGGGCTCCGTGTAAGATTGCTGTAGAGATGGACACCAGTGGCATTTAATAACCTCGAACTGGCATTAATAGCTTTGACACTTTCACATGTCTCTAAATGTGTATGTGTTTGTACTTCATTGCCTGTCTTAGTGTCCACCCTCTAAAAAGAATGATCTCACGCTATAATTATGAATGAGCATCAGAAAACCTTTTTCTATGATGTAATGCATGTTAGGTCCAAATCACTGGCTGTAGACACAGTATAAATAAATAACTACATGGCCTCAGAAAAGTATGACATGCAGAGATGTGCTAATGACCGCAGTCAGTTAGTATGGCCTAGCATGCACACTGAGGTTAGCCTAGCATATATTTTGTCTCAGCTGCAAGCTGTAAGCATTTAAGCAAGACACTATACACTTTAGTTCCCTATCCTTGAATCCACTTGGTTATTTCTGAAGGGAACCTATGTACAAACACTTCTGATGAAAATAATATCTTACTAATTCTTTTAAGTTGGATTTTACCAAACACCGCAGCTCTGAAGGATATAAACTTGACCATAAACAGTAAATCTAAGATGCATGGCAATCTGTTGCAGCAGATAAAAACAAACATAAACAAACAAAAAATAACAAAAAACCTGATTAATCGGACCTTTATACATTGAAAAATACAGATTAGCAGTCAATTGTAAATGCATGGAAAGGGTTCAAAGGGGGACGAAATAAGGAAAATACTGTTTGTCATGTATTTTCAAAGAACTATTTTCCTCCAGGACAGTCTGAACATGCAACTTCTTTTTTTTTATTTTATAACCTGAGATCTGGTCTTCAGTGCAGGGAATATAAATTTCAACCTAATCCCTCTGTCCAGATATCTGATCTGAAATATACATGCACATATCCAACAACTAAAATCTCTTAAGTAAACCCTAAGCAGCAAAAGCTGTAGATAACGAGTAAGACACGCCCCAAGAAATACATGCAAACAGTTGAGAGCTTACTTTATAGGCACTATACTTCCCCCAGTCCGCGTAAACACACAACTCTATTACTTAGAAAACACAGATAAAAAATTGAACTAAGAGAGAGGGAGAGAAACAGTGAGGAGAGGAACATCCCATCTACTAAAACAATGACTAAGAGACAAATGTCAGACAGTATGAAAAGTCACATGCTCATGAATGACTTCTTACAGACAGTGGGACAGGCAGACTGTTGTAAAGCCATAACAACAAAAATCCCTGCAGAGACACTGAAAGTGTTTCTACAGGAGGGCAACATAGATTAAATGATGGTTTTGTTAAAAAAAGACTTGATGAGCTGGTGCAAGTGTGTGTATGTGTGTTTCTGTGTGCAGATGGACAGGGCTGGACAGGTCAAAGGGGAAATGGGGGAGGGGGGCAAAGAACACCACATCAAAGAGTCTAGTCCATTAGACTAATGTTTACAGCCGAGCTTGAAGCCACCAAGGTAAGTGTTGAGGGTCCTACAGCACTATGTGGATGTGTGTGTGTGTGTGTGTGTGTGTGGGTGTGTGGGTGGAAGGTAGGACAGAAAGGTCTCGCCACTGACCTCAAAGGCTTTTCTCGAGCCCCTGTATTTAAGATAGTAACAGGGTGAAACACACACTGTGGAGAGGTTTTGGATATCTGTCCTCTTATAAGCTAAAACATTTAGTTTGATGAATCTACATTGATCCATTTAGCAATACAAGTCTAATAAAATTTTCCATGGAAAGTGCAGTATGGAAACATAATATCCAATATGGAACTGATTCATGTTTATATTCATATGCAGAAATATGTCACTTTGCATTATGTGATTTCTGTAAGTGTAACTGAGAATTAAAGTGTATTATTTGAGTTGGTATAGCTTCTCATGGCATTTGATGTTTACTGGTACTGTTTATAAAGGGACATTCCTACTTCTAGACAACTTTGTGTTTATGTGGTATTTGTTACTAACAGAAACAGTAAGACTGGTGATGCTACTCATATCCAAGAAAAGTAGAACAAAAAGGTGCAAAATTCAACTTTAACGTAAATTACAGTAATATCCAGTTTTCTTCAGTCTTTCTTTACTAGCGCTTATCTCAGCATGCAGAGAATGACCTTTATTAAATAATCAAACAAAAAAACTATTAATAATCCTAGTATGTCGAGGGAATCTCACTAACATGCCCACAGCATCATTGTCAGTCATTAATAAATAAGGTTAAATATCCCATATTCATAATTCCACACATGAATTATGAATTCTATTATCTCAGTATCAAGCAAAAAGAAAACTATGAAAGATATGGATATGTTAGCATGAAGAAAAGATTGTGAAAGGTAAGAGTAACCTCAGCACTTGTCAAATTTAGGAGTGCAACAGGAGTGGCATGGCAGAAGAGAACCACTGGGAGCAAATTGGAGACATCACACAGAATACAAACCCCGAGAGGATGCCGCAAGACAGCTTATTCATGGAGATGAGGTCCATCTGCATGTGCTCAAACTGTGTTATGTTTGACTTCCCATAAAAGGGTACACACTCAAAAATAGAGGTACGAGATAAGGGCATTTCTGTACTTATAGGTACATTTTTTAAGAATGTTCTCTCAAAAGTACAAAATGGATCTTCAAAAGACCATATATGCACCTTCAGACAATGAAAAAAAAACTGAAGGGTAAAAAAAACGTCTCTCAAAAGGGTACACCTCCAGCGACAATAAATTGTACCCTTTTAAGTACAAACTGGTACCTTTATTTTTGAGTGTGTATCTGTAAAATGTTAACAATCAAAATATTCATTCTAACTGTTTTTATTACATTATTGGCTGGTGCAAATTTTACTTTAGGGTTATGCAATATAAACCCGAAAAATCCCTGCAGGAGCTAATATTTTTATCTGTTGGAAAAAAAAAACAGAATGTGGCGGGAAGGTTGAATGAGTTTGACCGAATAGAGTTTTGTTGTTGTTCTGCCCAAAAGCTTTTTTTTTAACATGTGCACCATGTCATCTTGTCATTTAAATGCCAGTGGGTTCAAACAAGATTTCATCACAGAACTTAATAAAGTAATAAAAAAAAATTACTTGGTACCAATAACTGCACAAATACAGTCTAACAATTAATTATATTGAGTGTTGGAGTGCTGTGGTTGCCATCTTAACACAACAGTCATTGCACACTTACAACCAAAGTTTACAACTCTGTGACATTTCTGATCTGGGTGGGAATCATCTGTATAGTTGGCAGAGTTGCACTGTGCACCATTTTTTCCTCACTGTGACAGTGAAAACCGAATGGTAATGAGTACATTACATAGGACATATTACTACACATGATGACATAATGAACCACAAATTTGCTTCGAACTTGAAATGTCAAAACTAATAAAGCTGGACGGCATCAGACTCATTTTTTGGGTAACTAATATATGTTTTCTGTCAGCATGACCACTATTGTCTCATTTATTTTTTCTCAGTGAGAATGAGACAGCCCTGCCATCCTGTACCACTTTCCTCAGATACTTGTTCCAAAAGGGAGATACAAATAAACTGAGTAAAATGGAAATTTTAACTCACTGCTATGCAGAGGAAAAATCCCCTTTTGAACAGCTGTAAGAACTGTGATAAATGCTAATGCAAGTGGGATTCCATTGCATGGCAGTGGTGCCCAAAATAATACCAGTTCCTTTAAAATGACTTTTCCTGTGAAAGAGTTTTGAAGCGACAATTTATTTTTCTTTAATCAAGAACACCACCAACACTGCAGATCAGAAGAGAAATGACTTCATACGGGAGGATGGAGCTCTAATAGATTATTGTGGCTGTGGATTATTAACTGCTGGGACTTTGCAGTGTGGTGAAGCAATGTCACTTAAAATGGAAAAGATGAGAGAATAAGGAAGTAGAGAGCCCTGCCCTTGCCTTCTGTATTTACCACAAAGCAGCTGATGGCCAATCACACTGCTCTTTGCAACAGCAGCAGTGGCACAATGGACATTAACATTAAGGTTCCATTTAATTGGATCTAAACTAAAAACAAGATCAACACAGATTTGTTGCATTTCTGACAACAAAATTAAATAGTTTAGTTCTTTAGCAGTTGTTGTCCTTCTAAATTCTACAATGTTTTTCCCATTTTAGTTCATTTTCTGCACTCTAAAAGCATTATTGCAGAAAGTGACTGCTTGAGATGTAACAAAGACTTGTTTTTACGTGAGCTTGGCTTTCCAAAATCCAATAATGGGAGTTGTTAAAGCATTTCTAATGCTTTGGTTTGGACACAAACTAGAATTTTAAGTACCAGTAATAGTGGAGGATAAAGCTACATTTGGAAATTCAACAGCAGATTTTTTTTTCTGGACACACACATGCTCACTGTCTGAGATGAGGTCAGTGTTTCAGCTGAACCCGTGTCTGCTCGTAAATCAAGGCACAACTTGTCAGCAGTGTCCCTTTCGTTTGCAAGAAGTTGGCTGATATTTCATACCATTGCAAAGGGTGTATGTGGAAATACTCAGAATAGAGGCACAGAGGAACTGTCGCCTCAACAGCAGCTGTCAAAAACCTTTAGATAACTTTTCTTGTTAATCCTCAATTCCCTGGCATCATCCAAGTTTATATCTTATATGTAGTAAAGGCTCTGATAGAAATGTTATCTTTATCTTTTGTTCTGCAGAGAAGCTATCGATGACCAAGCCTGCATGTAGTAGTGCAAGCCAGCTCAGCAGTACTTCAGTGTAGTTTGCAGCTGTGTTCCACAGTCTCTACAAAATGTATTAAAAAAGATGTAGAACCGCTGGATGAGCATCAAACGTGCAGAAGACATAAAAAGCAAGTTGCAGGAATAATTTACTTAGTTAAAACAAATATTAATATATTTGTTATATAAAACACTGTTAAAAGTAAAAGAAAAAATAAAT
>JBAMIG010000006.1:17749137-17763474 GCA_037177335.1 Kiunga ballochi | reverse complement strand
AATATATATATATATATATATATATATATGTCAACTTGAAATATTTTTTGTTTAATCAGGAAATTCCTTGATCTAGAGCTATACAAACAAAAAATTGTCTCTAGCACTTTAGGACAACATCTGTGTCTTACAGGACAATAGCTGTGTCCAAGCAGACTTACAGCAGTTTAGCACTTATCTATGCTGTTCCCTGTTTAAATTTAAGCTTGTGTTGTTTTATTCTCTAATGTACGTTTCTTTAGATAAAAGCGTCTGCAAAATGCCTGTAGAATAGAATAGAATAGAATAGAATAGAATAGAATAGAATAGAAATTCACAGAGAGGAGATTCCCAGTTTAAATCTTGGCTAATGCCTGCTTGTATGGCGTTCAGGTTTTTTTTTTTTTGTTCACCTTTTCTATGTTTTCCATTCGAGTTATCTGATATTCCTGACTATACCATTGCTATGAGTGTGAGGTTTCAGCCAAACCGTAATCCCAATCAGTATAAAACAACTGCTAAAAAAAAAGCACACATGGAGGGTACATTATTTACTTGACAGAAATAAACATCCTTTATCCTTACCATGTCCTGCACTACTAACCTCTTGTGAAACCCGGGAGATCAGGCCTGTGTCATGCCTAAGAAATTATTATTCCAATGACTAATGTGCACAGAGGACATGATACTTTAGCTCCAGCTGCTTTGCAAATGACATACAGTATCTCGGTTAGTTCCTGCACAGATTTGATTGGTATGTAAATGTTTTGTGGCCAACAACCTGCTGTAGATAGTATAAATGTGTGTCCTGGGTAGCGTCATACATGTCTTAGCAATCTTTTGTTCCCCTGCATACAGTTGTGCAGATATTTTTCCAACTTTTGTGACACTTAATCATTATTAACAAAAGTCTCAAATTTCTCTGCTCATTAAGAGTGGCCATTACACTGTCCAGAGCAGCACATACAGATGTTGTTTTGTGACCATCATGTGATGAACCACTCCCTATAATAAAGCATCACAGTATGATGATTGATTGGCCCTGAGTATTAGTGATGTATAGACCAGGTCTAAAGGCCTTCACTAAAACCTTGCAGACCCCTGGCCTGTAACCACACGTTTGTTAGTTTTACTCCAGCTTTTGTTCTGGTTTGTATGGTAACCAATCAAAGAATTGCTCAAATTATAATCTGTGATATTTTGTAACATTGGGGAACACCTGCTTCCCCACAGCAACCTGAACCTCAACATGCCTGATAACCACAGTTTGGAACCAAACCAATATCAGATAAACTCACAATGTGGGGTGTAGCTGTGCAGTGCCATATAGATCTAAACCCCCCCAAAAAAGCAGGCCTTTGAATTAGGCATGCTGCGCTTTTTTTGCTGCTATGTGCTTGCAACCCGGAGTGAAATGTGAATAGGTTAACAGATCCCTGGCCTCATGTTTCATACAAATTCAAAAGTTAATTCTTCTTGACAGTGGGTGAGGTGTTGTGCTGAACTGGATGAAAACATAAAAACCAGAGGAAGTTCTCTTACATCCATATGTCTTATACATTTTTGTCCAGAGTGGTATTTTTCATTACAGCTAAATGGAGTTATTACCGAACAGGTGCTTTAACAAATAGTGGGTAGAGAATAAAGTTGGCCCTGCCTGACACCTTTCATTTGCTTTATTATAAGGAGATGGTGTGGGAAGATCTGACTCAACCAAAAAGCAGTTTTTCTTTTACCCTGCATGTCAAGAAATTACAGACCAGATGTGCAAGTGTTTTGGGCCGGTAACACATTGGAAAACATGAGCAAAAAGAGAGAAGGCTTAACACCAGAGGGATTGGTCAGGTGAAACGAAAATATTAAAATCTTGTCCATAATCAGTACCTACTTGTTAAGTCAGAAAAAACAGCAATTATTTAAAATAAAAAAACAAAAACTATTTGCTGGTGGCCTTAAAGGTTATATTCTGTCTTTGCAGTTTCCAGAGGTGAGCAGGTAAGTGAAAAACATGTATACTGTTACAATCAACATCATGTTTGTCTGTCACAGTAACATGCAAATACATCATATAATTTAGCTGTTGAAGGCTTCATAATCTTCATAAACAACTGAATAACCACATAGACAACATAACATTGGACGTCTTTCTCTCCAAAAAAAAAAAAAAAATCTGAGTAAATGTCTAAACAGTTTAAAGCAGATATTTAATAACATTGAGACTGAAAGCCAGTTAAAACAAGTGTGGTTTTATGGTGATGAAGTAAATCAGAAACTGTAGAAACCACAACTGATCACAGAGGTTATTGATGTTTGGCTTAAATGATCTCTAATATCTTATGCACATAAACACTTTCTAACTGAATGTGATCTGACATATGTAATTGTTCCCATCAAGAAATGTGTGCTTATACATGTTTATGCATTCGCGCTCTTCTTCTTTGGGTTTTTGCCAGCTTTTCTTACCTGTTGCTTTTTTCCTCTCCCTGTGTTTTACCCCTGCATCTTGGACATTTGATTAAAATGGCTTTAATGTCCCAGATTTAGGCTTTTCCTAAGGGAAGAAATTGCAGTTTAACCCAGCAGGTTCCTCCTTCCTAACAAGCGATTTTGAGGAGGTGAATGTGATATGAACGATTTTCCTGTGTACATCACTGATCCCTCTGACATTTGTGGGAATTTTAAAGACATTCACAACTGCTATTCATGTAAGACCTTGTTTTCAGAAGCTCCTGTGTGTCTGTTTTCACTGTGCATCTGTTTCACTTGTCATCACTGATGCTCAACACCTCTTTTGTCCAACTGCCCAGCAGCTAGGCTGATGTCTCTGGTTGAAATCCTGCCACAGTCCCTTTGTGGGTTAGTACTTTTTATTTGTTACCAAACCAGACGCAGCCAGACTTGGATACCCACCAATGAGGATCACAAATGGCATCAAACTGGTCCAAACTGGTCATGAGGTTGTCTCTGGGGCCAAGGTGCTTTTTTTTGGTGGATGGTTACATTTTCAGCCCCAAACCCAGTTTGGCTGCTATGACTACAGTGGCTCTGCTCCCAGGACATATCCATTTAGAGTTTTACTAAAATTGTTCCACAGGTATTATTTGACCTTTATCATTCTGTGTCAGCTAACATTACCTCAACTCTCCAGCATTGCTCTTTCTGACTAAATTCCGGCTTTTTTTCTGTCTACTGTCGGAGTTATACTCACTTAAGGGACAGCCTAAAAGTCAGCTTACTTTTGGTTCTACTCTACCCACACATCCATGGCAGTCCCAGTGGAGTCTGGTGATGTCTGTGCTGTCTTTGTTAACCCCTTCCAGGGGGAACATCCATCTGGTCTTTTAATGTGGCCTTCTGTCAGTCCTACTTTGGACCATGAAACTCAGAGTCAATGTGTCCCATTCAGAGCTTTCCTCCAGCCTGGTCTGCAGGTTTTGCCTATAAAACTGGCATCCAATCAAGCTCTTGCTGAGATACTAACATTATCACCAGTTTTGCATCCCTGTTCTAGTTCCACAATGCCTCTATATGAACTTTAAATTGACCAAATTTCTGGCATTACATTGAGTTCTGTGTTGCATTGGTTTTACAGATGAAGATACACCTCTCTAACATACAGATGAAAGCTAAAAAAGTTGCCAGAGTGTTTGTTGCAAGTTAATAGGTCATTTGAATTACATATAAAGAATGATAATGCCTTGATGAAATTAAATGCTATAGAAATACAAATAACCATTCATGATGGGAATTTACTTAATACCTGCTAAAAAGTCCCATTTATCTTAGAGAAAAAACTAGAAGTAAACAAAACACTGATATGTACATGCAGAGGTTCTGACCTGGCTGGACATGGTTGGGTGTTGCAGGGCACCACTCCAGTAGCTGGTTTTGATCTGGGATTGCAGTATGACACATTCACTTGCACTCTCAAGTCTTTGTAGCATGCTGACTTGGTGTTCATATGTCCTGCATTGGTTAGAGATAACTCAGTTTAGTAAAATCTTTTAAGCAGAGGATCATTTTCAACTTGAGTCTACTCCAACTGGCACTATAAAGTGACAATAAAACAATATGACAAGCTAATACAGGTTTTTCTTCTAAAACATAGCTTGACATAAAAAACACAGTTTGAGACCTGAGACAGATGATGAAATGTTTGTATGATATGTACATGTAAGTGAGTATGAGACACATTTTAAAAATGTGAAAGCAATATGTTTCTTGCTCACAACAGAACACCCTTGAGGGAAGAGAAAAGGGGTTAGATGGATATTAAAACATGTGTCCTTTTTCACTACACCTCCCTCTGCACATGTGTCATACAAAAACGAGATTTTTACTTAAACAGCTTGATTTTCTCTTAAACTTTTGTCACCATAACATTAGGCCAAACAACATCCCCCAACACTGATTTATGTGTTTTAAACTTCTTGCACAGCTGTAGTTGTGATCATGTTGATTTAACTGCAACATTAATGGAGGGTTTACTTGTTTTTTGAGTTTATGCAAGGCCAATCTGCACATCTCCAGTTTGTCAGTAAGTCAGTTACACTCTTTAATAAAGCAAATATCCCCCGACCCACCATGTCCTCCAACTTGGACAAAAAGAGGTTGAAGGGGTGGACTACAACAGACCAGGGTGGGGAACTTTAGCCTGCAGGGTCAATCAATAAGAACTCTACACTGGGGTCTTTGTTCACTGTGATGAAGTCAAACACGCATGCAACAAAATGCACTAATATGTATACAGACACTGACAAAGCGTGCATGAGCAAACGCACATGAGCATGCAGGCATGCATTTGTACTTTTATGTGTTTAACCTCTGGCCCAAAAATTACCTGCTAAAGTCATTACAGCAGGTCAACATGTACACGTGCATGTGTGCACGTAATGCCAGGCCTCAGGTAGGATATTGATCACATAGCTTCTTGTGTGTGCACACTTGCACTTTGAATGTGTGTGTGTCTAATAAGTGGGTTTCCAGTGGAACAAGAGGAGGTCCCACCAAACAAGTGCCTCTGATGTCCCCTTAGGAATAGTAAGTCTTTATTTAACCTGCAGCTTATTACAGGTCAGTGAGGCCAGACCAAGTTTAAACGTTGGTCTCAGAGCAACCATTTAAAATGTGGTCTTTCAAAGATTAAAATTAAAAGTAAATTGTCCTTATTCATCTCCCAAAGATGCTACTTAAAGATTTATATCTGTCTTGACTAAGGAAAGTATGAATTTACATTTCAGTCTTGTTTGCTCATACCTCCAGCACAAGTTGCTGAGCACTGCGATCGAATGATGGCCCAGGTGTAATTGTTCTTGATGTGATTCTTCGTCAGCTTGTCATCACTGTGTTTTAGAGTATATTCCCAACTCACGCCTGGATTCCATCCCTGTAACAATATCTTAAGAAAGAATAAATAAAAATGTAATTATGTAAATAAAACCAGCAAAGTTTAACAAATTAATGTGCCTATTGATGGCTTACTTCAATCACTAGAGTTTCATTTGTAGGACCAGCTGATATGAGGCTCTCTGGTCTGCTATACGGTCTCTTGTACTCAAAAACTGTTCCAGCAATGTGGTGTCGTCCAGGCCAGTCCACTGTCCAGTAGCCATTAAGGTGATAGTGTCTCTGAGTGTCCCTTATAGCCAAATAGGAAGTGGATGTATTCAGCTCTATCACACGAATGCTTCGGGCTCCTGCTGGTATGGTTACTACCCCATAATATTCTGAGAAAAAAAAAACATACCAAGATCAAGCAATCACTAAAAGCTACATAGATTTTATGGCAGGGTTGTTTATAAGCTATAAACCTAAGGGAAGAAAAAATATTTTCTTTTCTCAACAGACAACTGAAATACTTTTTTTTCTAGTTCAAGCTTTAGATTTTCTCAATAATTATCCACATAACCACATAAAACTTAAGGCCTGCCTAGTTGCTAGTTTGGCAAACAAAGAATAAGCAGGCCCCTCACAGTATAAATCTGATGTTCCCATAAATAGGCAAAATATAGACTTCTTAAAATGTTCAAATAACACCAAGAAATTTAGCACACCAAACAATATATTAGGTGAACCTACGGTTAGTAAAGTGTTGCTTTGTATACTGCCCTTGGTAGATCTTGCAAGTAGAATTGTCTCCTTTACACACCCCACATGTATCAGGCACAGCTGCGGATCCCAAAACACGATCACAGCCCACTCTCTGTTGAAGGAAGGTGACTACATACATTAAATACAACATCATCACTTCAGTTTAAACTGCAAACATTAGCTGTGTTACCTGGTAACACATCAACATTTATTTCCCAGAATATTTAAAGATGCTGTTAGACAAAAGAGGTACTATCTGGCTCCCGTCCACTAAATCCATTCTCAAATTGTATAATACAACATCAAAAACTCCTTCGTGAGATCAGTTTTCAAAACAAAATTGAAAAAAAGAGGGGGAAAAAAGTGACTTTACCTCACACAATCCGTCAATACAGACATTGGAGCTATCCCTTGAACAAAGTGTCCCATCCTTCACTTTGCTGGCCAGGGCAAAGAAGAAATCGTAACCTTCAGCAAAGCAGTACAGCTTGCAAACATCTTGATCTGAAAATACCCACAGGGGCCAAAGAGTTTGTTACCATAATACAATTACCTGGTAAAGGCTTCTCTGAAGGATCTTTTATAATTTCACATATCTTCTCAGTAAATCTGAAGACCAAATGAGCAACTGTCTCACCGTCCACTCTTGTGTATGGTCTCCATGTGTAGTACCATCCTCTGAACTGTGTCCTGTTGAACTCAGTGCACTGCTGTGCTCTGTAGTCAGTAGTGTTGGGTGGACAATCCTGAATGTTACAAAGTTTGTATGTCCGGGAGGACCCTTCACAGAACTTCCCACCATATACAGGTCTGCAGAAATGAATGAAAACCGTTTTTATGAGTAATTTAGGAAGTCTTGGTTGCCTCTTCTCCGCTTGCACGGATGTGTGTATTATACAACATATAAGCTTATGAATGAGAGGTAAGACATCATTCTGAGGCTTTTGATGTGGAAAGTAAGCTAATTTAAAAAAACTATTTTACAAAAGAACAGTGAATTTCATTGTTCTTTTATAAGTCACACATGAATCTTCCTTTGTTTGTGTCTCTGTGCTCCTCTGTAGAAGCTTCTCCCACCACAGGTGTATATCCTCAGGCTACGTTTTCAAAAAAACCCTTCTATCACCTTCTATCAGTCAACCAATTACTTATCTCGTCCACAATCTCAGGTTCTTTCCTTCCATATCTCCACATTTCATCTTTAACGTTTTTAATTCCTTGTGTGAAAACTCCCCTCACTGCTCTTCTTTTGTTCTCCCACTGAACTCTCCTTCCTGTCTTTGTCCTCTTACCCCTCCACTCCCATTTGTCCTTCCCTATAATTCCTTCTCCTCATCACTCTCTGTCTAATTTAGCCTAACACTCTTAAGGATCTTGGCATGATAAAGAGGTCCTGACATTTTGGATGGGGCTTCCTGACTGCCAGTGTAAATAATCTAGAATGATGGATGAGAAGGGAACTAAGTGAACAGATAAGAATTGAAGAAACATATTCAAATGATTTTAACCATTTTATTAGCTTGTCTTAGTAAAGCTTTTATTCTTTTATAATACGATAAGCCTTAAAAGAAGACAGTCTCGTTTTTCTGTTCAAATTAGAAACAATAAAGTAACCAGTCATTCAAATGTTTTCTTATTTTCTTTATGCTGAGAAATATGTTACAGAAGTAAAGCTAGTTTATGCCTTAGAAAAAAAACAAAAAAAACAAAACAAAACAAAAAAAAACTTGTGTATTCCTTTACCTGGGGTTGTTGCACTGCCTCTCTCGATAGGTGACTCCACTCTCGCAGCTTCGAGAGCATGTAGACCACAATGACCACTCTGACCAGTGGCCAGGCTGAGGCCTCGGGCCCTCATCACCCTGTTTCACACACTGTCCCCTACGACACCACTGAAGAGAAAGAGAGAATAATAAAATAGCAAGACAGGGAATTAAAGAATGGAAAGAAAAGCAAAAATGGTGTGCCATATAATTTACTGGTTTTAAATGGGCTAATCTTCAATCAGTTTTGTGATAGCCATACATAAATGCAGTGCTGAGGGAAAAAAACCTAGAAAAGATATCTGTTAAGGGAAGGACCAAGTATCACTATATTTCAATGTAAACCCAATCCAAGAGTAGACAATGTGTGTTTTTGTTGTTTATTTATATGCATGTCCGGACTCTACCTCAGTCTGGGAACGCTTCTACACCAAACATTTTCACTTGTTCTTCCAAATTTAAAAGACCAGTTTAGTTTCCTGTCTGGGTACTGATGACCTGATGAGTTTGTAGATGTTCCCATATGTTACCAGTTGCTTTTCTACATCCCTCCAGAGAGCAGCTCCACAAAAGTTTGCAATTACCTCCACAGACTCCACACCCTGTGTGCATCAGGACCACACTGACCGAAAGCGTTTCCCACAGTGAACACTGCCAAACATGTTCAATGAGGCAACAAGGCAGGACAGATCAAGTGGGTAAGGGTTTTTGGACTGTGCTGCATGCAGTGAGTGAAAACCCTACAATGTTTCATGCTCATAAAGTATTTTTATCAACTGCAAAGAGGCTGATAAGAACCAAAGCAATAGCAAGTTCCAAACTGAGCAGGACTATTCTCAAAATATCACAAGCTGGAAGCACATGCAACACAAACTGCAAACGCTACCCTCCCAGGCAGGGGTATAGATAGTGTGACATGTATTCAGCTGTTGTAGTTCCCTTTGTTCATTCATGCTTCCTCACACACATGCACACATTCACCTACCACTCCAAGTAGTCTTGTTTTCCACTACTAAGAAATAGAACAGCTGATTTCTCCTCAAGATTTCCCCCTGCAGTCGAGTGCCCCGGATTCCTGTGTGAGCCTGTCATTGTTTGTGTTCAGCTAATTGTATTGTGGAGGGAAAGGCCGAGATTAAACCATCAAGTTCAATATCTTGAGCCTCAAATGTCTGATGATGGGTTGTCAGGGGAACAAGCCTCGGGGGAGAATCATCTTGAAAGAAGAAAGTACTGATCTAAAGCATAAATAAAGAACGCAGATTGCCTTTTGGCCCTAACCCCAATAGCATACTTCTGCTACATCAGCAACAAACCAGCTGCTCCCTGAGGTAAAATAAAGGAATGGGAGAGCGGTACCTTTGTCCAAACCAAGGATTTCATTTGCTCTGCACTCACATGAACTCAAATCAAAAACAAAGTGAACTTGCCCCAAATTCTTAACTTAGCTAACCAGGAGATTTAATGGTTCACCCAGGGACACCAAGGACATGGGCCTATAAAGAGATACCATTAAACTAAGTACAGTGCCATTCTCTTTTGTCTTAAAATGGCAAGAATGTGCTTGCAGTAAATAATGCTAAAACACTCAATCAGTTTAGCTTTTACTATAGAATCAATGTGTTTGCAGTATAAATTATTGCTGCTCTTTGTCCCACACAATTTACTGACTCAGACTTCTGTGGCATCCTTTGAGTAGGAACATGAATTGTTTCTGTGAGACATCTTTTGTTACGAGCTCTACACTCTAAACACTGCACAGTTTATGATGTTAAGCACCACACTGAACAAGAAAAGAAAAGCAAAAAAAAAAAACAAATCCAAACATGGGGCCAACTGAGGTCAAAACAAAAATTTACTATCAAATCAGCTCAGACTATTAATTATAAGTAGAGCGCTTTAGAACGGTCACTTTTAAAGCTTTAGACTTAGTTGTTTTGTTGTAGGACTATTTCTTTTCGCTGAACCCACAAGGAGATTTGTGAGAGGATGTTTAGTGCCTTTCATTTGTGGGTTTATTTGGAAAATAGTTGGCATGGAGGGATCTCCCTGCCCGATTTACTGAATATAAAAAGCAAAAGAAAATATAAAAAGGATGAATAAAAAGGTCGTCTCCTTTGGCTAAAACTGAACAAAAGCTATTTTATTGATGATATCACTAAAGGTTAACCCATGAAAACAATATTTTTCTCTCTCAAAGACATGATATTGTAGGTGACACTCTGCACTGCCTTGAAGGCAACAGAAAAAATAAAATCTTACTTCCCAAGGGACTCATGTGATGCCAGTTTTTTAGTGACAAAGCCAGTAAGTGTGCAACCAAACCCCTTTGACCTCAAGCAAACACACAAATGCATGCACACACACACACACACAAAAAAAACTTGTGTAAAGTCACCATATTGGGGCCACAGACAGAGCCTTCAGCTGCTGGCATAAATTTGGTCTCACACTTCCTCCCAACTCGGTGGCACCACAGAGCCTTGCAGATATCCTGGAATAACATGAGGGAAAGAGATAGAGATGACTAGAATCTTCCTTAAAGCAGCTGCAAATAGATCTAGCAACAGGAGGAACACTAATTCATTACAGTGTGATTTGGTCTTTTGAAAGCTATTAAAGTGTGTGGATGAAAACTAACAGAAAAAGAGATTATCTGAATAATGATATTTTGGTAAACTGTCTGTGCACCAATCACAAATCTATTTATGCTCTTTGAAAAACAATATAAAAACAAATAAATCTGCCCAATTAAAGATGTATACATTATTTCTATTCAGTGACAAATAAATAAATAAATAAATAAATTTAAAAAAGAGCTACATTACGGTTGGATAGAGTTTCAGTCTTACCAAACTATATGAAGTCATGGCTGCAATTCTCGACACTGTCTAAAGACTCAAATGGGAGCACCGGGTGTGCTCACATTGCCTGAGAAACACTGGTCTGCTACCTCTTTCTGTCCACTCTGTTATTGTCCGAATGACTATATCAGATTTTGACAACTCAGTGCAGATGCTGACAAGCAGCTCAGTCTCAGCTTATTGCTGCCAAGAGCCACCATGGAATTCATCCCAAAGAATATTTGTCCAGCTGTTTCATTTGCTCAGAGTTTCTGATGCTTTAAAACTGGCACAGAGGGTTTGTGATGGAAGGAGTAGACAAAGACAAGGATGGACAGAGCATGACTAAATGTTAGAATGATAGGAAGAGAAAAACACCTGCAAACCTTATTTGCTTTTAAAAAAATGATTAATCCATCTCTATCTAAGGCACACAGCAGAGTATCATTTGTCTCCTCCAGTGGTACCTGATCTAGATAAGCCTGCCAAAAAGTCTCATGAAGAATGCGTTTAGTACACATCAAACTGCACCAGGCTGAGTCTTGTTGTCAAACTTCTGCATTTTTATGAGTAACAAGTGGTCTGAAAAGACAATGAGCTTAATGACTGCTTGGGTATTTTTTTTGTCCTGTGCATCTTGTTGGTATGATGCACAGAGCATATGTTATAGCTGCAATCACACATGGTTTTCAATGCTGTTTCCATAAAGAAAACAGCCAAAATGATAGTTTGGTTCTTTCCTATTTTGTTTGAACAATGGCTCCAAAATGCCAGCAACCATATTATTTGTTTAAGTGTATTTCAAATGTTCTCCATGTTTGGGAGTCATGTTTGGTAGCCTTTTGTCAAAAGAGAAATGCTTCCTGTTTCCTCCTGATGAGTAAGATGATATATTTGACTTAGGGGATACTCATTTAACACCTTTAAAGTGTCATTTAACATAAATATAAAATAAATCCTGTAATATTCTGCCAGATGTGTCCTAATCTGCAACATTAGCAGGACCAAGACAGCGGGAGAGTCAATACAAGAGATTCCCATTGGCATTGCTCCAACTTATATTTAGTCATGTGTCCCACTGAGTACATTATGGGTAGCATTAAAACACTTAGTGCTTGTTTTGTGAGAGTATGTTTGCATGTTAGAGACACAGAATGAATGTTTGTCTGCACTTGAGGACATGCAACCAGTTTATCTTTTCCTTCCTTTTTTTCCTACTGTTTCTCTATTTCCTTTACTTCTTTTATTCTACTCTAAACACTAGACTTAAAAAATGTATTATAACAAAAAATCACCTTCTTAAAATCAAGGGTGCAGAGTTTCGCCTTTTCTCCAAACTGCCATTTGCACTGTGTGTCTGCATCATACAACTCGCCCGGCAACTTCTCAGGGTACTGGTACTCCTTGACAGCTTTGGGTTCATCTGACAGGCAAAATGCTTGGGCGGTACTAGGAAATAGGATATTTGGAAAAACAGAGAAAAGTAAGTTAAGAAGCAAAAGATAAAAGAATGCACAATATAAAGTAAAACCTGAAGGTGGACAGCTACCAAAACAGTAGAAAGACACAAGCGGAGGACAGGAGACAAAGTAATTATTTAAGTTTTGCAAGGGTAGATAACACTCATAATAATAATCTTATAAAATTGTACATTCTCATAAACATTGTAATTGTAGCTTTTGCCATCATGTAAAGTTGATGTTATTGAAAACTTCCTGCTGTGCACAAATTGCACAACAGCAAGCATCCACACGTTTTGCTGCTCGAAACACTAGGGCAACTATAAAAGTGTTGCCATGGCAACATAACAAATTGGCAAACCTATAACCAGAAGGTGATGGTTTTAAGGCACCATACACTCAATTATGACAGACATAAAAAGTCCATGCACATATCATTCATATTCGTAGACTAGCAGGGGGTTTCCAATGTTAACTGATATCACTAGTTTCTATACAGAGATGTTTTACAGCTTAAACACTGCAGTCAGGGGAATGTAATATGAAAATATGGTGGAAAGAGCATGAAAAGGCAAAACATATTGGAATATATCGGTTCATTATGTTAGTGAGTGGTCCTGATTGCTTTAACAGAGTGTGTGTGTGTGTTATAAGATATTCCACTGGTTTTAAATGTATGTCATTAGAACAATGACTGCCCTCTGCAAGTGCAAGAGTCTTATATCCCACATTATTCATATAATAGGCATCTTAAAAACAGATCTCAATGGAATCACACACCATATGCCAGATTGTCATGGAGTGGTGTAAGAACAGGCTCAAAATGTTTCCGCCAAAGTGTAAGCTGTAAGCACAGTACACAAGATTATCATCAGCTGGTGAAAAAAAAAAAAAGTTGTGAAAGGGACCTATTCTTTTCTTTGATTCCCCACAGATCCCCTGACTCATCTCTTCCAGACTGAAATTACTGGGCTTATGGTTACAACCATGGTTTGCTGGTGTATGAAAAACAATACCAGTAAAATCTTATTATGTTATAAAAAGAGAGAAAAAAATGCTTCAAGGTCCCAACAGCATATCCCAACTGTAAGCCTGTCAAGAGGACCACTATTTTCAAACCAGATCTTACTTTAATTCACCTTATTTATTGGTTTAATTGCAACAAGTGGTTACAATACTCAAAACTAGAGGATGAGCAAGCAGCTGACTCGCTTAGTTTGGGATAAAAGTGGGGTAAACAGCTGGTGTGGCTTGTCAACTTACAGGAGATGTGTTTTGTGCTGGTGTCTTAAGTAAATGTGTAATCGAGACGGCAATTAATCAAACTTTAAGACAAGAATGCTTTATTAGCAATGAATACATTCTTTGCAGTGCAACATTGTTGGATATAAAGTGTTGACCTAGTTATCACAACGTCAATTATATTGCAACAGCACTAGTGGGACTTAACATTTTTCTGTGTAGTGTGCAACACATGAACTAATAAACAATAAATTAAATAAAGTTAACCATTTTAAAGTGTAAAACTGTTCTTACTGCAAGTTTCCTGAACCATGGATACATTTGTACTTAGAGAGGAAGAAAACTAAACTAACAGAAAACAACAAAAAGCTCAATCTGAAGTTCAACTATCTGATGGACCCTCCTCTGCATGACCCTGGAATACACTTTCCCAGGGAGACTGAGGAGTATGATCCCCCTGTAGTTGGAAAACACCCTTCGATCCCCCTTTTAGAAGAGGGGGACCACTACCCCAGTCTGCCAATTAATTGTGACATCCCCACAGCATACAGGGCTTTAAGAAACTGCGGGTGGATCTCGTCCACCCCGTAGCTCTGCCACCATGGAGCTCTTTAACAACCTCATTGACTAGATGTGGTTGTGTTACTTTAAAATAGGCTTACTGTATCTTTTGTTATCAAATGTCAGACTAAGCTCAACAAAAATGATCTAAGCTAAGCTAAGCTGACTACATGTGCAATAGAAATATAGTAAACGTATGTATAGTAAAACTCATTCAGTCATTTATAACAAAATTTAGATCTTTTTTACGTGGGATAAAGGCTAAAGGATTAAAACACTTTAATATTACTAATGCTGCCATGTTGCGATTATTTATCTTGTAAACAAATGACAGTCTAAGACACTGTCAGAGTTTATTCTTTTTAATTGCAATGTTTTAATTGAAATCATTTATATATA
>JBAMIG010000006.1:17701871-17729015 GCA_037177335.1 Kiunga ballochi | reverse complement strand
GTACTCAGTAAGTTGTAATAATAGGTGAGCCTAATTTTGCAGTGATTTTCTGAGGCAACTCATATATTATAAAATAAACACGTTAGGATGGCGCTGATAACAAGTACAACCTGCAATTTATCTGTCAGGATCAGATGCGGAGCACAATGATGCTTTTATTTAATAAGTGCTCGGTGATTAGTGACTTTTTTGATTGAAGTCACAAAATCACATTGACATAGTGCCTTAATGCCAGTTTAACTTTCATTCTTTATTGGATCACAGTATAGCTTCTTTAGAATAAATGCTTTTTTTATACAGTCAGTGGTACAATACCACAAAAATTACTTTGCAAGCCGGGTCAAATAATTGTGTCTATAAGAAACTACTACACAAAATGAATTGTTCCACCTGCCAGTTTTCCTCATGCTCTAAAGAATGACCTGTCTAAATGGCCAGCTAAATAGCTAAACTATGCTGTACTAATGTGTACTTTCTTAGTGTGTCTGCATTCTCTAAAAAAAAAACCCAAAAAATATTGGTCACATTAAAAAAAAGCCATGACAGTGGTCGGTTTTGGCTTACATTTTATGTAGCTAGAAATTAATGTCCAAGTTGATCTCATCTTTAAATGCAGATTGATGAGGCAATGTTGTGAAACTATGTAATTAAATGCATTCAGGCATCTTTTTTAAACTACGTCTTTGTCTTTCCACATGGGTGTAAATACCTTTGATTGCTGACATAGCTTTGCCGTTTCCTAATTCTCATCAGAAAAAGTCTTAATTCCTATTGATGCCATCCATCCAAGCCATCTCAGCCGTGAGAAAGCATATCCAGTCTCTGCAACCCTGGACCTTTTTGGCTAGGTCTTATACTTGATTCTGGTCTGGACACACACTTGCAGAAGAAAAAAATATCCCTAGAGATGTGTAATATTCTATATCAAGTTGTAGAGGGCAATTCTCAGACACAGCAGTGGTCCTCTGTCCGAATAACATAAACAACAAGCCTGCCAGTAGGAGCCAGGCCTTTATTTAAAAACCATATTGTGCTGAAGTGGCATATCTTTTAAGGTCTTTGCTTGTTAAGGTTTTGGAAAGGCAGCGTATCCAAAAGAATTTTCTTTATATTAACACCTGGAGTACATGGTGCCTTTTAACCTTATGAAGGCTCCTCCAAAGCACTTTGCAATGCTTTTCTGCAATCACACAAGGATAAACCATGTGGGGGTTCACCAACTTGCCCAAGGATAATCTTGAACACATGCAGGGGCTGGGAATCAAACTTCCAATCTTCTGATCAGAAAACAACCATTCTATCCACTGAGCTATAGCTATAAGAGAGGTGAAGTTAAGACTGAGAGGATTATACTTGCATTCATACGGTCCTTTGTTCTCTTGTTCAGTCAGCTAAGAAGGTTGAAATAACACTTGGAGGTCTCAGAGTGGAACCGCCTCATTTCAGCTTACTTAATTCCACTCTTACAGTAACGTTTCCTTTATTGCTCAGTCAGCAGAGGAGCAACAAGGCCAGAAAATAAAATAAAAACCACGAGTACAGCATGTATTTGGTAGGTTTTAGCGTAAACAGTAGGCTAAATTTCACATTACTTGCAGTGAGCTGATCTTCTACTTGTTCTTTAAAAATGTAAATATTTGCCTTTCCCTACAGATGACATTTTAGCCGAATCTTTATGAGGGTTTAGGAATATCACAAACCCCTTTAAATGGGTCAATTTGATATTTTTACTCATGACAGTGAGTAAATTGTCCTTTACTTTTAACAATTTTCATGAAGCATGTGGGTTTCATACACCTTTTGTTTTCTCATTGTAGCTGCTCTCACAGCATTACAAACAAGCACCAAAGTAGGGCTAAATATGTACACTACCAGTCAAGTTCGGACACACTTTTCCATTGGATTATATGGGAAAATGTGTCCAAACTTATGACTGGTAGTGTATAGACTGAACAAAATTTACTTTAAACAGAAATGGCTAGACTAGTAAAAAAAAAACTGACTGCACAGACACGCAGGGGTTGTGAAAAAGGCAGCTTTACAGAAGCATAATGTAAGAACCAACCCATGAAAGCTTTGAATATTCAAAGAAAAGTTCTAACAATGATATAATTAAAGATCGACTTTTTGACCCTTTGAAAATATTTATGTTTACTTTGGATTTGATGAATTTTCCCCTCCTTCTTAAGCACTAATTGTGGATTTCTAATTATTGTGAGGATATCCAGAAAGAGTTGGTGACCTCCCTCTTTCTCTCTCACAGGGTTTTGAGCCCTGACACTCTGTTTATATTATCAAGTCTTGGGATGAGCCAGATTTCTTTGGCCCATTTATACATTATCCTCTCAGTTGGTGAGTGTAATCACAGCTTTCCATGACCAATCTAAATGCTGTCAAAAACAAACTAAAACAATAAATGTCCAAGGAGATATATTTAATTGGAGTGACCCTTGACCCTCTTGATTGATACAAACACACACACCGCCCTAGATTTAACCTATCTACTCCCTCTTTCTCATCCAGCCCCTTTCTGCAAGCTGATTCTATGCATGTTCAGACTCACCATCCCCATGCATGTGGACAGTGCCACTGAGGAGCTGACCCTTGACCTCAGCGACCCCTGGTAAAAGCAGAGGTCATCCTGGTGGTAGGCCCTAAGGCTCTTGGTGCTGTTCTTTCCCAGGACCTGGATTGTGAAGCCAGGTGCAATCAGGCTCTCTGAGGCCTCCTTCAGCTCCATGTGGAAGTCCTGACCCAAGCCGCTAAGCCGGAAGTGGACAACTTCACTGCTGCAGCCAGTGCTCTGCGAGCCTGCATCGGTAGTCAAGGATCTACGTCGTCTTCTGTTCTTATGAGGAGCGACATCATGGGAGATATACGTACCATGATGGTTGACCTCATATGGTGCAACAATCTCATATTCTGGATGGAACATAAAAGAAGGTGACAAAAGCGGACATTAATGTTGTTTTATGAATAAGTTAAACATTCAATGAAAATTCAAGGTGATATGCATCAAAGAGTCTGTCTACCCTTTAATATGGTTTCATTTTATGACTCTTTACAAATGGCATCAGCAGCTCAACATTTTGGATTAAGCAACATTGGACCAGTATTTAAAGGAATTTCTTTGTACGGAAAACCTTCATCTAAGGTGGTGGTTTTCAACCATTTCTAGTCATGTAGGACCTCAGAAACAGTACCAAGTGCTCGTTCATTGAACATTAATAATATATCTGGGTCCATTGATGTTAGCTTGAATCTCAGATTTGACTTTGCAGCAACCATTCTGTCTTTAAGTACGTTATAGTGGTAAGTGAAAAAAGTCTTTCTCACAGTTATGTTGTCACAAATGGGAGAAGAAAGTATGCTATTTAGTTTATTTAGATATGTCTTCAGGATATTAGTAAAATAGGGTTTTCTGGGGCCACAGTCCAGCAGGCTTTAGTTTCCTCCAAAACAACTGATTCTAATTAAATGGCTCTCCTTAACAGCTTGTTAAGTTATGCCCATCAATCTGATTCTGGAGTGCTGTAGCAGAAAAAACCCAAAAGCGGCAGGTCAGTGGGCCTTAAGGACAGATTTTGGACACATTTGAGAATTACCACTAGTATGCATACAAATACACAGTTTAGGAGCCATTGATCTAAGGGGTATTTTATGTTTACCACAGATATGCTGTTCATTTCAAGTCTCATTTTAGACTGAAGTCAAATGTTTTGGAGAGCAATGGCTTTTTGCATACAGCTCTGGTAAGCATGTGTCAGCTAGCCTGAGAAACCCAAATGTTAGTCCATGAAGTCACTGTTAATTCAGCCAGATAACGCAAATTTTTCAATAGCTTGACAGAGCAAACAATAATGACAAACGGGCCTTATCTCTGTTTAACACGGTGAAATTTGTGGTAAGATGCTGGCAACTCAAGCCAATATTTACTTGGTACCAGTCAAAGACTGGAAACTGGACAAAGTGGAAGATCTAAAAGCTTTCATGTAGTTCCACTAAACTTTGGTAAAAGTTTTGACCAGTAATACATAATAATTAAAAACACCACCACATACACAATACTGAGCTTCTATTGCATTTAGGTGATATTAGTTTGATTCTTTGTGAAACCTTCTTTACTTCTCATCCAAACCCAGTATTAAATATTTTATTTAAAAGTTCAAATAGGCTAACCTTATTTCAAATGTTACCTGGTAAAACTATGATGAATGGGATAAAACTATTTATCTCATGAGGTTATAAAAGTTTCCACAATGTGACACGTCAATAAAACGGACCAGTAATAACCATTCTGGTCTCATATGAAGACATGACTGGGTTGCTGACTTTTTCCTTGTTTTCGATGTTTGATAATCAACAACAACAACATTTCCTCAAAAACTTCTTTCTTTGTGTCAAACTACTTTTTAAAAGGTGTGTTTTGCAAACATTTATACATTCCATATTTTTCACAACAATAGAATAGTTCTTCATCCCATCAACTGGAAATGCATTACTTACATTTCACCCTCAAATTAACAACAAATCATAAGAACTAGTGAATTACAGTTCTAGCTATGAAAGATTTTTGTCTAATTGGGTCCATTTGGTTTATGTCACCAACCTCAAGGGCTTGTGTGATAATCTGATGATTACATCCATCATTTGTAAAAAATATTTAAATTCTAAAAGGGTAAACAAAGCCTTCCTCAAACTTTGATTTTATATATAAATGATATTTTTGTGACTGGCGTCCCATAAAGGGTGTACCCCGCCTCTTGCCCGTTGACAGCTGGGATAAGCTCCAGCCCCCCCGCAACCCCGTTAGGGACAAAGCGGTAGAAAATGGATGGATGGTTGAATAGATATTTTTGTAACATCACAAGTAAAATGACTGAAAGCCAGCCATTATTTTGGGTAAACAAATATCTCAAACGTCAAACATAACCTTTTAGAAAGTGTGATTTGGCCAAATCATCCATGCGTTCAGTCTGCACTAATCTGATATGTCAGAATCATTTATAGCAATATAGTGCACATGCAACGTAAAATAAATACAAATAGCAAGATTTCCCTTCAGCGTTAAAGTTCTCCTTTACCTGGCTCATATACTTTAAACAAGAAAAGGAGAGCTTCCAGACCATTCCAGAGGAGGTCTTTCTATGGAGAGTGCATCATGATCTGCAGCTGAAGCTGAGTAGCTGTAGGCTATAAAAGAAGATGGTGACCAGTCATGGACCTGGTCTCTTTCCTCTTTTTTCCAGGTAAATGTCTAATGACGTTTTAGTGACACAATTTAATGGACTGATGTCTCATAACAACTTGAGTTGCACACCAATAGCTTTTACTGGTGAAGTCATTAGTGCATGCTTTGCTCTTGGTCATCTTAAAAGAAGAATATTCTGATCGAGCTTAGGAAGTCATTCTATAAAAAGAATTTAATAAATCCTATATTTAAACTTTTTAGGTTGTTAATAGTTATGAAAAGAGTGTTAAATTGTCAATTATGTCCTCAAAATTATAGTAATGTACAGTACGCTTCCATGTTTCTAAGGAATACGTTTGTAAGGCACACAATCTGTTACCACAAGCCGCCAACCACTTTGCAACAAAGATGCAACTAACATTGTTGACTCTGCCTCAATACAGCAGTAGTGGGAAAGTGGTATCTTTTCTACAGATTTAAGTGCAGGGGAAATCTAGCAACCCTTGACTTACAATGAATAAGAGCAAGCTTTGACTGCTGTACAGCTTGACCTGCTTTAATAATGGGTAAATATAGCACAGAGACATGGTTTGGCTGTGGGAAAATCATCCAAGCTGGCAGACAGTGTGTCATCCCTGGCAGCGTGAATGCTTGGGGTTTGAACTTGCTCATGTGGTGCACCTTGAGGCTGGCTTACAGCCCTACCCCTCAACATGACATATGCGCCTTAGCAGATGCATCTATCTAAAGCGCTTTGCTTTACAATGACCGCATGAGGTTTAAAAATGGGTTGAAACAACGAGAAGCAAGCCCCTGACTCCTGAATCATTAAGTGTGCATCTGTCTAAGAGTTACACTGTAAAGTCATACATCAGGTTTAAAGCATTTTCTAGAGAGCCAGCAAAGTAGAGGGGAATCTAAGAAATCCTCTTCTATATGTTTGCAACTTTATCATGTATCCCTCAGCACAAACCCACATGTACACAAACTGTCCCACTTAAAGAAAAAAAAAAACAGATGCAGTGACCCATGTCAGGCAGTATACAAACAAAGAGTGTGCTGGAACAGAGCACATACACACACACACATGCACCCAAGTCTTGTCTGCTGAAATGAGACATGGTCCTGCAGTTGCTGGTTTGTTGGCTTAGTGGCTCCTAGTGCCATTAGCACTGATAAAACATGATATGCTGGCTTGAAGTTAACACAAGCTTAAACATGTGAATTCCATTTTCTGTTTCAATTAAAAAAGAACTACATGTAAAACGGCTGTTTAAATATGACAAGTGTTGGGTTAATGAAGAAAACTGACTCCAGATGAATATTTACTTCTGTTTTAGATTATTTACCTAAAGAGAATATTTTTCTATGTATTTTTTCTTTCTGCAAAACTAGTTGAAAAATAAAATAAATAAAAAAAAGATATGAAATAGATTGCAGAGCCATTGAAACTGTTGACACTAGACATAAAAATAAAACAAAAAGCAGGCTAATCTCCCTTGACTATAAACATTACCAAAATACTATGTATAATTGTATTGAAATCATAGTTAAGGATCCACTAATGGACAATATTTTCTTATATTTCATTTTTATAAAAAATGTCAAATCAGTCCTGTGAAATCGTCTGGACTATTTTTTTCCCCCAATTGTTGAGGACCCTAGGTTTAGCTCAGCTTGTGAGCAGACTTGCTACTGAGAGTTAGGTTGCAGGTCGCCCCCTAGCGGGGAACAAAGATAAGACGCCGCGCAGGTGAGCGCTGTTTGATGCTTGGTAATTTGAGGATGCATACATGGAAAGCTTTACCACAAATCTGCAGCTAATGTTGTCCATCACCGTGAAAGTGTCGCATCATTGACGCACAAACACTAATAGAGACTGAGTAAAACGTAACGTCCCTTACCTGTATGCTGAGGTAAATTGAGCGACTGAAGCAGAACAGATGGAACAGATGAGCCATGGTGTTCAGAACAGTCTGCACCATTATTTAGCTGCAAGAAAGAACATGTAAAATCGACTTTGCTAGTTTACCCTGCAAGTTATTCCCAAGATTCCTTTATACTTTGCACTTTGTCACGCAGACAACTTAATAAGCTCTACATGTTTTTGCAGCAGATAGCCTACAACAGACTTACTGTGCACGGTGTGAAAAAGCAGAAAAAGACGTGGAAAAGGACCAACAGCGTGCAGTTTCTCCAGCCCGAACAAGAAAAGCGCAACAAATTCATGTCTGATGATCACTTTTCAGGCTTTCAAAGTATAAAAAAAAAATCGCGGAGACTTTCCAGCAGCTTGAATGAAAGCGTGTAACAGGAGCAAAAGCTCTGCGTGTGGTAAACAAAGCATCAATAAGTTTCTGCTGCACACTTCATTTTAGTTCATTTGATCTTCATTCATTTCCCAGCGCAGTGTCCAGACGCAGCAAAGCTTCAACTCAAGTAGCTACTCTCTCCCGGCAAGTCATTTTCATTTTATTTCCCCACTCAGTGTCGACCCCTCATATGCACTCACTCTGCTACTCTCTCTCTACCCAGTGACCCCCGCAGAGCATTTTGACTCCCGAATGAAATCATGTGATTGTCTTGAAAGTGCTGTGATTCGTCGTAGGCAGGGTTGTAGGAAAGTTAGTCCGAATATGTTTCTCAAGGGAGTCTGCAGCAGGAGCACTGAATACAGCACTGTGAGAGAGAAGTGTGTGTGTGTATGTGTGTTCGACTTACAGCCAATCACCTTTTACACCTGTGTAGGATGGGACTTCATGTGGGAAGAAAGGTGTATGTAGAAGAAAATGCATTAATTACACCTTATTTAACTTAAAGAGTACATAGAAAAAAAAGATAATTTTAATCTATAATATTTAAAAAGCACATCAACCCAGACAGCTATGACCTATTAGACCGTGACCTCTGTGGGTATCCTGTGGTGTCCTGGCAAGGAGTGGTTGGCAGCCTATCCTTTGTGTCCTGTGTCCTGTGGGTTGCACCCCTGTGAATTTGAATAGTTCTTGTGCGACCCACAGATGCACAGAATTGCATCTGTGGAGTTTGTCATGTCTCCACCTGAGAGACACCCCTACCTCAGTAATTTTCTGTTGCCATGGGGGTTGTGCTAGGTCTGTAACAATGTTTGACCTGGTGGTTGCCTATATGTCGAAATGAGATTCACAGTTCATAAAAACTGGTACTAGTTAATATATGTGTGTGTATATATATATATATATATATATATATATATATATATATATTGCTACTACCACAACATCTCTCAGAGACTGTGGTCTTGTATACATAAGATGTACTCAGTGGGGATGAAAGGGGATTTAAAGTTACTGAATGTGGTTATTGGTGCCAGACAGGTTGACCTGAGTCTGTCAGAAACTGCTGATCTACTGGGATTTCCTTATACAACCATCTCCAGGGTTTACAGAGAATGGCCAGGAAAAATGAAAATATCCAATGAGCACCAGTTGCTTGGAAGAAAATACCTTGTTGATGTTAGAGGTCAGAGGAGAATGGGCAGATTGGTTGGAGATGACAGAAAGGCAAAAATAACTCAAACTTGTTAGTATCAGCGTGAGAATACCACTGAACCTTGAAACAGATGGGCTACAACAGCAGAAGACCACACTTGGTGCAACTTCTAAGCTAAGAACAGGAAACTTAGGCTACAATTCCCACAGGCTTACAAAATTTAGACAAGAGAAGACTGAAAAATGTTCCCTGGTTTGCTGAATATGCATTTCAGATGCAATATTCAGAAGGTTGTCAGACTTTGAGGCTGTTAATGGTGGTGTTATTGTTTAAGGCAGAGGTTAGCAGCATCTACTAATAAAAAGAACCATTTTAAACACTTGTTCCAGCAATTTCATGTCATTCAGAGCTTCAAAACTTATGGCTCTTAAAAGTTAAATGTTCTTATAATTAATAAATTCTCTTTTGTGTCTTCATTCAGGAAAGTTTAACTGTACCTTATTATCACTTCCGTTGCCACAAAACCTGCAGCAGTTGTGCGGTTTGGAAACTTGATCCAGTATTTTTGTACCGCTTAGTTTCTTATGGGAATATTTTAGGCATTACGCATTTTGCTGCCTCCTAATGTCCAACCAAAGTTTATGCAAACAGGCAAACCAGCATAACTGGCAGCAAATGCGACAATGCAGAATAACACTTTTTTCCTTAGGAGTTTTTAAGCATTTTTATTTGCATTCAGATGTTTGATTTTCTGAATTCTAAGTTGCAAATGCAACAAGAACACAATGTTTGTGTCGCAGCATTCATGTGTTCATGTGTTGGGTTAGCAGGTTCTATGGCTGTGCGACCCCATTCAACATATCAGGAAGACATAAGTTCTTACTTTACCCTTCAAAGATGGCGGCTATTTTCTTACTCTGATTTCCAACCTTTATTTGAAATTGAACACACCACATTTTCTTGGTATCAATCTTAAGACCAGAGGTGCGTTGCTTAAACACCGCAGCTGAGTATTGTAGCTCACCGTGTCAATCTCTTTATTAGCACAGTGTACCATCTTCTGATGTCTACTTCTATTCTATTCTAGTCATTTAGCAGATGCTTTTTCTATCACATTATGAAACAATTTCAGAACAACACTTTTAAATATTTCGTTGCAAAGAATTTAGAATTTAGGGATTTCATGATCTGTTGTACATAATGTGCTGCATGGTATGTGTTTGCTCTGCAGGTTTGCATGTTCTCCCTGTATTAGGGTGGGTTCTCTCTGGGTACTCCAGCATCCCCTCACCATTCAATAACATGGCTGTTAGGTGAAGTGGCCATGAGAAATTGTCCCTAAGAGTGAATGTGTGCGTCTGTTTTTTTTCTCTCTCTGTTGGTCATTTGATGGACTGACAACCTGTCCAGAATGTAATCTGCATCTCACCTGCTGATTGTTAAACAAGCTACCAGCACAACTTTTCATTGGAAGAAGTTGTTGGACAATAAATGTTGTACATAATATATAAAGGATAAAGGACAATCTAAGTAATGTGTACAGGCCACAATATAAAAAACGACCATTACACGATGTTTGTTTTCTGGTTTGACTTTTTTGAAAGAGGCTGAGCAACACTGAACCTGTGGCTCTTCATTAGAATAAGCAGTCAACTTACTGTATGGATGGACGAACCACAAAAACTGTCTTGTAGTCTAATAAATTAGAAAGTAAAATTTCTTTGAAAATCACGAAGCCTGAAGGAGAGAAATATCCAACCAGTCATTATCTGTGTCTGTGAGGGTAGCTGTGCATTAGTACACAAAGTATGGAAAACTTGCAATTTTGAAAACTTGCACATTTTGGGTTCTGTTTTTATCTACAATCCCAATGTTTTTTTTATTTGCTTGAATGATATATGAAAAACTATTTCTTTAATAAACGGGCATCAGTTTGCTCTATTTCTGACACTTTTTCCACCATAGGTAATTTGGAAACAATGCTTTTCAAAGTAGGCTACATCTAAAAAAAATAACCCAAAAAACATTCAAGTGAATTCTCTTGTCTGGAGCTCATAACCCAAACTTAAGATGGAGATTACACCCTGCAGCAGGTAATCAGTAATTTGTGATGGTTTACAGTCTAAAAGTTAGCATTTGACCCTGTTTAATCCACTCTTCACTCTCTGTATTCTGCAGCTGCACTGATAGGCAGCTTGCCAACATCTCTTAACTCCCCACAATCATTCATAGAAGTGCATAGGAGTGTGTGAGCCAAAGGACTGGGAGCAATCGTTTCATATTCTACAGCATTTCATCTTCCACAAAAGAAAACCAGATGAGATTTTTTTTTTTCTGTGTGACAGGAGAAATAAATGTGGGCTAGGTTTTATAGGAGGGATCTTTCTGACTGTAAGTTAGCATATGTGGATCAGGGTATAAGAAATCAAAGGTTATCAAAGTTTAAAAAGCTTCCCTTCGTTTTTATCCACAGCATATAGATTACATGCTTAAATGTGTTTTTTGCTAATAGTTTCTTCATTTTCCCCCCCAAAAAAGGCAGGCGGTGTGGTTTGCTTGACTCTTAGTACTCATTTTAGCAGAAGATCTTTTTGTTAGAATTGAAAACAGCAGCCTATTTTGGGTTCGAGCAACAGCAACCCAGACACCCTGAAAATTCCTGTATGTTTGTCGTTTGGCACAGTGAGCGGGGTCATTAAGCCTGAAATATTGGAAACAAAACAGCGTTAAAGTGTTTCAGTCAAATGTCAAATTGCACTGAGTAATGAATACTTGAAAAACAGAAGCTAACCTGAAAGCGGGAGAGAACTTCGGTGCTCTCTGACACTTCATCTAGGGGGGCTGTTTCACACTGGAATGCAAGGTGTTTGATGCATCTTGCAGATGGTATTTGTCAGATGTTAAATTGGTGTTAACGCATCAATGATTTCCTCACTTTGAATGAAGAAAGAAGAATGAATGGAGATGTATGGCTATCAAAACCAAATGGGCAACTTAACCATCTATGGAACTTCCCTAATAGAAGAAGGGAAAAGAAGGGAAGGTAAGTAACTGCAAAGACATTGTCATTGTCAGATTAATATGTTTAAAACCTATAAAACACATACACATACAAAATTTTGCAGGAGCTTGCCAATCCTGGATTTAATCAGAGATAAAATGCCATGAGGAAAACAATTTCTACCATATGTTTGGAAGCTCAGGAAATGTGTGCTTTACGCCGTCAAGCCCCCCTCTTTTCCTACTACTCACCCAGACATATGCTTTCACTGCAGTGCAACACTCACTCTGCGTCTGTATGATGGGTATGAAGACATGAAAGAATATCCTGTTCAGGTATTTCTGCATTGGTCAAAAACACAAAAGATCCCAGTTAACTGTGGAACAGCAGGTATGCTTCTTTGCGGGATGTTTTGGGTGAGATGACACTGGAAGATGGATAAATTAAAGATGTTTGCCTGTATGTTGGAGTGGAGTATAAGTGCACCTCCTGTAGACCAATGCAAGCTGATTGCTGGGAGTGTTTTGACCTTAAAACTGTGGAGCTCCTGTATGCCTTAGGGTCTGCTTTCCTGTCTGACTGCTTGCTCCTCTGGCTGCCTGTCTCTATCAGCTTGGCAATTTGCCCAACTGTCTGTCTTCAATATTATCTGGGGATGTATAAAAGCAGGAATCTGACACACAAAGAGAGCTCCTTCTAGCACATGTATTTTCAGATGCACCGAAGAGGTGAACTCAGTAAATCTAATGAAATTTCTTGATTTTTTTTTTGTTTCCTACATAACTGCACAAACAAATGCAAGATATTTTGTGAAACAGTGTCAAAAGATGCATAATATATATTTAGATGTTAGTACTGTGTTTTTATAGCTATTTTATTATTATAAATATTTAAAAAGTACATAAGAAAAGTTGATGCTTTGTGTTTTTGCAGTCTATTTACTTTCACATGGAGAATGTGTGATCATCTGGAGACCTAAAAAGTGAATGAGAAGATGCTTTAAGTCTGGCAAAGTAAATAGTAAATGGACTCATAACGTATATAGCGCTTTTCCAGTCTTACCGACCACTCAAAGCACTTTACACTATACAGTCACATTCACCCATTCATACACACATTCACACCCCGATAGGCACATCAGGGGGCTGATTGGGGTTTAGTGTCTTGCTCAAGGACATGTAGTCAAGGGAAGCCTGAATTGAACTCCCAACCTTCCAGTTGAGAGACAACTGCTCTTCCACCTGAGCTACACCTGCAAAGTCTTTTAAAAGCTATGAAATAAACAATCTAAATATAAGAAAAGTAATATAAGTTAATAAGAAAAGTGCAGAATTAAAAGGTAGAAACGTTTCAAGTCACAAACACTGGAGAAAATGTTTGGACCAACCTAATGCTAACCCTGGATAGCAATGGTGTGTGTAAAAGGAGGGGGATAAGGGTTTGTGGCTTCCCTGCTTATTCTGGGTGAAGATGCACCAAGAACCCCAAACAACAACAACAACAAAAAACAAACAAACCCTGGAGTCATGGAAAGGCCAAAACAAAGCCCTGATTTTAATCCCATTGAAACGCCCTAAGTAAGCAGTACAACTCACAAAAGTCTAAATGTTCTCACAGCTGAGGGACATGAAGGAGTCGGCAAATATTTCAGTAAAGCAAAGTAGAAAAAAAACATTGTGGACTAAAATTTCAAATGTAGCCTATTTTTTGTTTACTTGGGGAATTAAAAGGTTAAGAAAACAGTGTATAGATTTTTACAAATAATGCACCATATATTAAACTTTGCTGACTTCAATAAAATGAAATAGAAAAAAAGAAAATGAAAGAAAAAATATTTATCTGCTAATGTTTCTTTATTTATTAGAACCAAATGTGCAGTAAGTGAAAACTGTCTAATAACAAATGCCAAACAACATTCAGTCCATGAATATTTTCAGTAATAGGTATAATGCACATTACCATCAGACGAGACTGAGGTCATTGTCTTTGGGCCTGAAGAACTTGGCCAAAATTGTACAAAATTGTCATCTGTAATATTCTTAATGGCATTATTTTGGTTCTGGTACCACGATAAGGGATCTTGGAGTTATTCTTGACCAGGATTTATTTTTCAGCCCACATTTGAAAAAAAAAGACTTTCTTCTACTTAAGTAATATTGCAAAAATGACAGGTATCCTTCTCAGACTGATGCAGAAAAAGCCCATGCCTCATATTGCAACTCTTTTTTTAATGGGATGTCTCAAAATTACCCTGAAAAATTCTCCAGCTGATCCAAAAGGTTGCAGTGAGGATTTTGAGGAGAATCAGTTTCTCCAGTTTGAGCTTTTCTTCATTTACTCCCTAATTAATGTAGAAAAAATTATTCTCTATCCACATAAAGAGCTCCATGACCAAAGCATCACTGTATTTAAAAGACCTCATAGTTTCATATATTCCAAACAGAGCACTCTGCTCTCAGACTGCAGGTTTACTTGTGATTCCCAGAGTCTCTAAGCAAACAATATCAGGTAAAACCTTTGACTATCAGGTCCCTCTCTGATGGTAACAACTCCCAGCATGGCTTTGGGAAGCAGATACCCTCTCTACTCAGATCATGCTTAAAACCTTCCTTTTTGATAAATCTTATAGTTAGGGGTGGTCTAGTCATCCATTGTGCAATCATAGGAATGTGATGCACTGTGTAATTTCTTTTTTTTTTCTCTGCTCCTTTTTCTCTATGTAAAAAACAAAAAACAGATGATAGTATTTGCATCATTAACATATTTTTCCTTTTCAGCAGGTCTTCCTGGATGCAACCTGCCATGTATGTTAATCTTTCCTGTCCTCCCACACCAACCAGTTGAGGCAGATGGCTGCCCCTCCTGAGCTGGGTTTTGCCGGAGTTTTAGCTTTCGGTTAAAAGGGAGTTTCCTTCTCACTGTCACCTCATGCATGCTTAGGATCAGAAATTAGGTAAGAGTGAATATTCAATGCAATTTGTTCATTTACCTTAACTAAGCTATTTACAGTACTAAGAATTATGTACCTATAAAGTGCCCTGAGATGACATTGTTGTGAGGTGACTAAATAAAACTGAATTGAATTAAATGTGAACTCAAGAAAATGACAGAACTAAGATATTTAGCAATAATATAAAGCAATGCCTAAAACAGAATACAGTCTGCAAACAATAAATGAAACGATTCTACATCTCCCTCAGTGATGTATGTACATTGTGATCTGTACACATGCAAGCACATGCGCACACACAAACACATTTGCATACCCACCTATAACTTTTTATAATTTCTTAACCCATCTTCATCCTTTTGCCTTATCCTACATTTTAACTTGTACATTTCTATTGTAATCATAAGTCATATTGCATGCCGTTTTTTAGAGCTTACCGTTTTAATTGTATGTTCAGTTTGAAACTCGGACCAGGAATGGGATTTCAACATAGCCATGGTTAAACACCTATATTCTTGGATTTACTTTGTTCAATTTTATGAAGAAATCATTTCATGCAATTGTCCATATTAAGTGAATTTGTGAATAAATACTGCAGGTAGTAGGCCAGATCAGCTCTGGACTCTTTCTGCAAAGCCATGCTGTAATGGATGCAGTGAGTGGTTTAGCATTGTCTTGCTGACATTCAATACCTTTCCTAAACACATTATCTGGATGGGAGCAGATGCTACTCTTAAACTTAGTACATTTTAGAATTGATGGAGTCTTCACAGATGTGTAAACTTCCTTCACCACAGACACTAATGCAACCCTATATTGTAGGGTGACCAGATTTGAGTTGGTGAAAGAGAGGACACCACAGTAAGGGATTAAACTTGTCTTTGTGTTGAATTGATGTGGCGTTCCAGCATCCGGCTTTGCAATGAGCTTTACATGCATCACCACCAAAATTGATATAATGAAATACAAAAAAATTTTGATTAATTCCACAGAAAATTATCAGTTTTGTTGTGCTATTTTGTTTCCTTAAAAAAACTATAATAAATGATAAAAAAAAAACCATATAATAATGTCTTGTTCCAGATAAATAGTGACTGCTGGCAGGAATGATCTCTGGTTCCTTCTGTCTTGCATGGACCCAATGAAGCCTTTCACAAACCATCCATTATTATCTTCAGCTGCTTATGCAGCATTCCTTCCTGGACAATCAGCTCCAACCGTTCCACCAATATTCCCAGCACAGAACCAGCCTTCTCAATCTGTTAGTTCAGTCTCAGACTCTATTGCTTTTGCCTCAAACAGATGGCTGAAAGCTGATTCCACTGATGATAAGCAACATTTTGCTGCAGATGTTCGCTGAGCTCAGCTTTCCTAAGTAGTCTGCTCTGTCCTTTTTTTGTAGATGGCATCTGTGTTCCATGTCCAGTCCAGTCTGTCATCTCTCTGAAGTCCAGGGTATTTGTATTCCTTCACCACCTTCACCTCCTCTCCCAGGATGTAAACAGGATTTTGTTTACTCTTGTTCTCTCTAAAAAAATCAACAATAATTTCTTTAGTTTGGTTTGTATTCAAGATGAGGTCATTGTTCCCACACCATCTCAGAACCTTACTGTCCAGTTCTCTGGACTCAGCTTCTTGTCCATCATTGATGCACCAAACAACTGCAGTAATCTTTGTAGATGACGATACAGAGCTGTGCTCTTACAGTAAGAGTAATAGTAGTACAATTTAATTTGGTCCTCCTGTGTTAATGACCATCATCTTACATACAAAACCATTCAGTCTTACAAACTGTGGTCATTTTGTTATAATAAGTCATATTCCAAGTGGTCATGGAGGCATCCACTGGGAGATTAGGAAGCTTCACATATAACAGAGCAGCTGAATTATCCTAAAACCTCTTGAAAAATCATGATCCTCAAAATGCTGCCTGATCAGTCCAGATGAGTTGGCTGTCGGAAGCAAGTAGCTGAACGTGTCTTCTACCCCAAGTCCATTATGATAAATAAACTGTGATTTGTCCCAAAATGTGTTTACTTACTTCTTTAGCTGAACCAGTAGTCTATCATGAACTTTCATATTGTTATGTATACATAAGGGTGATGAGTCTGCAATCATTTGGAATAAATTGGTAGGATTTAATAATAAAAAAAAACATGAGCATGAATGCTAGAACGGTTGAAATGAGAATACTTAAAGAAGAAATAAAAATATGAGCTTTACAACATACTGGAAACTCATATCCAAAATTCATAAACATCTTCCTTCCTAATGAATCAAATCCATCCAGCCAAAACATTAAGCTCATCTTTATTTTTCTTATTAAAGCTCTAAAATGCTGAGAAAGGGAGGGAATGAAAACCTTACATCTGGGAATTGTTTTAAGGCTTAATTCATGGCTGCAGAGTCCTTCAGGCTTCGTGGGGTGTCTCAACCTCTTTGTGCTGTCTGCACTGTGGCTGCTTCCTCCCTACCAGTCCTGTTCCCCACTGTCTGAGCGAGCGTATAACAACAATAAAAAATGTGGAGAGTAAAATGCAATACAAATGTGATTTAAATATATTACAGTACAGAATTGTGTCAGTTTTTATTGCACTATTGTCTGAGATCCAACAGATAAGAACATCTATTTTGACCTTATTGTGATTCTTCCTGATTCTGTTAAGCTTTCACTGATGTTATAAACAGTTGATTGGTTTATGTTCTGGGTCTTAGCATTTTTTATGTTTTTCTAACATTGTAAAATAGTTTGATGGTAAACTAATACTGCGATGGACTGGCGACCTGTCCAGGGTGTACCACGCCTCTCGCCCGTTGACAGCTGGGATTGGGTCCAGGCCCCCCGCGACCCCGTTTGGGACGAAGCTGTAGAAAATGGATGGATGGATGGTAAACTAATAATACTGACTTGCTGTACTTATATATCCAAGAAACAGCTTCTCATCACTTTATTTTTCTTGAAAGACAGAATCAGATATTAAACTGACAAATGTACACACACACACACACACACACATATTGAAATGTTTGCATGAAAAAAATGGTTTAATGTCCCAAAGTTAGTCTAACATTCAACTAAATTTCCTACTTATACAAACTTCTAGCAACACCAATGTATGCAACATTTTGGTTCATGTATTAATGTCTAACCCAGGACAAAAGAGCTACATGTCATATATTATAACCTGCCAAGTTTAGTGTATCAGGTGTATGCTTTGACCAACTTTAGTTGCTAATGATTGTTAACTGGGAGAAGGAGTAGCATGAAACACAGAAGAGTAAAACTGTTCCTTCCTTTCTTTTACACTGACAGTGAATGCAAAAGGTGCTGTTAATTGTGATGTTTTTAAAGTGTATTTTTAGTTTGTGTTAATACTTTCTGACACTCACCTTAAGCCACTATGCCTGGTAATTTATGGTTATTTTCATTAGCAGAGGGTATTGCTGAAGGTCTAGATGTGAAGACCCTCCATTGAGTTTAACCATATTTTTCTGCTTTAGTTTATTCTGGTAGTTTGAAGTCCTACTTAATTAGCTGTCTGACACTGTCATCAAGGCAACATGTGTGAGTGTGCGTGAAAGTTTACACTTGTGGTTTGCATAAGTGAACTTACGTTCAGGCTCGTCCTGATGTGATTTATGTGCATATGTGTCTTTGAACATTAGTGTGAGTCTGTTCACACGTGTATGCTTGTACTGATGTGTTTTGGTCTGTAAGTGTGTCTGTGTACTTTGTAGTTAGCTGACAGCAGCTGTAAAATTCCTCTGTGAACATCACAAGGGGGAGGCTGATGTGAGCTGACACAGAGGAAGAGTGAAGGGAGGTGGGAAAGAAAGATGAAGGTGAGAGTGGAGCAAGGGGAGATGGTGGTTGCCAGCTCTCCTCATGACTACAGGTTTTGCTGGGCTTTACAAAAAATTTTCTGCACTTTGCCGGAGAATACTGATACTTTTACAGCCATTATCTTGACCTTATCTAGTGTAACCCATACACCTTGGATGCATCAGCTCAGAGTCAAGCAGTTCCCCCTAAATATTTGCAGATGGTGCAGAAGTCTGGCTTTAGCTATGGGTTTATTGCTGGGTCTATTCCGAGTAATTTATGATCTTTTTACATTTTAGGAGGCAAATAGTGATTTAATTTTAAGCTAGACCTGATGTAAGAAACGACAGATGAACTCTAAGAAGGAACAAAGTAGAGACATATAAAAGAATAACAGGAAAACAGCTCTTTAGAAAGACACTGCATTTAAAATTCTATTTTAGAGTTTTATTTTTACACGTTTCTGGTTTGTACTTTGTTTTCTAGTCAGGACTTTCCACTGAGTCTTTTTTTCCTTGTCTATTTCCAAACACCAAATCAACGCAGTGTTTATTCTTTTTGTCTCCATCTAGCAATTCCCCACCTAATAACTGTTTCCAATTAACACACCTGTACCCACTTTACTAATTACTGGATACAAACCTTCCTTTTTCCACACTTCTAGTTCTGTTTATGATTTTGTGAGGATTTAAATTTGTTAATATTTGATGTATTCTTCTGACAAAAATAAAATCAGTCTTTGTCAGATTATACTTTGACCTTTTCATTACTAGATGTTTTTTAAAGCAACGTTGAGATATGAATTGTTTCATTTCACTAACTGCAACATGCAACCAGTGACGGACACTGAAGTACTAGAAGCTAAACTTATGTTGTGTATATAGTTTACACCAAAGCACATTTTTTTCTCCCTCCCTCCCTCAAACACACACACCTGCACAAATCTATGTCCACACAAGTACAGGTGAGCTTTGTGACTGTCAAAAGGTGACTTGAAACACCTAAAAGCTAGACAAAGATTTATTTTAACATTTTGTAGTTTGGTGAAAAGGGCAATTGATGATGGTAGGAAAAAATGTAAAATAAGCTGCATCTGCATGTCACTGTGATATTTTCTAAACCGTATGACTTAAATTTGATTTAATATTCTTTCGAGGCTTTATTAACATTGCATGTTGTTGAAACACCTTCTTGACTTGAAGAATGTTTAGACTGACTCCTCTCAGTAAAGATTTTTTTCTCACTTTATCAACACATTTCAGAAGTTGCACCTTTATTTGTCCTCTGGTTTTTATCACAGCATTTCGCTCATCTGTGGAAAATTCATCTTGTGCAAAAATGCGATGTGGCTTCACACTTCCTATATAATAGTAGCTATTATATGAGTAGATTTGTAAAACCTGGATTAGACACACTGTGTAACAAGTAAATTAATTTCTTGTCTTGTGATTTGCAGGGTTTTACATTTTGATTTATCATCAAATAAAGCTTAAACCCTTATCTTAGTGTGTACATGGGCTGAGAATTGTGTGGAGGTGCTAATTTTTCACAAAACACCAAGATTTCAACCTAAACATTCAGAAAGTATGAAGCTGAAGTTGGGAGAAATAAAGGCCAGATTAGATAGAAGAGGATATTGTGGATTTAACAAACTGCACGACAAGTATAGGGAGATGACTTTTAGCCAGCCCGGTGAGCAGCTTTCTCTTGGTTTTTCAAAGTTTCAGGTGGATTCTTTTACGGCACACCGGTGGAAACTTGAGATATTTATCTTATGTGCTTCACCCATATCTTTTAAAATAAACAAAAAAAAACCCTTTTGCTAAACTAGATAATGTGTTAAAAATGGTGGACTCAAAATTTAGGTCTGAAACTAATCCAGTGGTTATTAAAATGATTGTGCTGATGTCCATGCTCCACATCACTTGGTCCAAGAAGTGTTGCAGCATGGGAGGTCTTATCTTGACCCTGCTCGATCCTGTGAGGAGTTACAGTTCACAGTGGGACACAAGCCGATGTTTTCTTGATTAATCTGATTTATGGTAGTAATTTTCATGTTGATCTATTGCTTTCCAAGTAGTGGTTTAAGTAATTAATTCAATTAGTCTAGCATTATTTTTAGCAACAAGTTTCCCATAAAAAACAGAAGTTATGCTGTCAGAATGTTAAACTATATAATTGCACTTTAGCAAAGTTTATTGTTTGAGTCATATATTTACTTTAGTTTCAAAAGTAAAAGTAGATTTTATTTTTAGACTTCTCTGTTTTTGCTTCTGAAAGGCACTTCTTTTTCACATTACAGCTACTGAGGAAATTAGACTTCTCCTTGAGTTTGAGATCTGGAGGTGAAAATGAAAGCTTGAAGAATTGTGCTAATTATTGGGAGTCAGCAGGATGTAATCACTGGAGCAGAAAGATCATCTCTGGAGGGGTGAAACCCAAAAACAAAGTGGCTAGTCTTATGACACTCTGCAGGGGTGAGAGCCTGCTAAAGTTCACCACCTCTCTATTGTGTAAGCAGCCCTGTTATATGAAACTGCCTTCATCTTGTGCAGGAAAAGACTACAGCACTTTATGAAAAATGCTGATTAAAAGGAGCATGTTTTTCTTTACCCTTTTTTTTTCCTTCAAGTGTTGGGACTTCACAGGGTTCTGCTCGAGATGATAATGTCTAAGGTGAGTAATAATTACATTGCAAGCCTTTAATTCCAGAAAAAATGCATATAGTCTTTCACAAATAAGGGGTAACTGTGATACTAGATTCAGGATTCCTGCCAGGTTTGGCTCCTCTGCTGTAGTCAATCTATTTTACAGAGCAGAGTGACCTGCTTCTCTATGGTTAAACATTTGCATGTCTGCAAACTAGTGGCAGAGTTTTTACCCTGTGGAAATTTTTGTCTAGGCAGAAAGTTTCTGTGCCACACAACCTACCACTGTCCCTTGTACGGACTTGGGCCTCTTGGCAAGAAATCGAGGGAAATAGCCAACCTACTTCTTTAACTCAAATGGTACATTCAAATTCTTCCTGAAGGGTTTTATTCATAAAACCGGCCAATGTTTCACTTTTTTATTGTTAAGAAAGAAATCCAGGTTTTTATTTTTTGTGGCTTTAAAATACAGTTCAGACTTGATGATGGACTCTTCGTAATTGAACTAAATTACTTTGACCAAATCTTACATGATTCAATTAAATATTCAAATAGTCATAATTTGTAATTAAATTTTGTATGCATTTTCCATAGAGTTTATGTTCTACATTAGTGTTTATCAACTTAAATACTACTAAATTTTAGATCAAATAGACTGAATGAAATGAGAAACACTTGTGTTATTTCAGGAACAACACTTTTAATCCCAGAGGGAAATTGCAACATATGTATTAGCTGTAAATATATATAAATAGATGTATGTTTTGTGAGCCGGTATAATGGCTTTAAAGCTAAGAGTTTTAAGTCTAATAAGCTTAAAATCTTAGCTGCAAAAATTCTATAACATTGTGCAACAGTTAACTGTCATGTATAGGATGCACATTGCAGAGAGAAACAAAAAGTGGACAATATAGCAACTATGAATGTTTGCCTATATCAGATATTGATGTGTACATTTTTCTCAGGTACACTGTACATAGTAGTTCTGGCAAAGTCTATACCTGCTACCTAACTTCATAAACAAATGATGAGCACAATACCTTGATAAAAAAAAGAGCCAGTACAGTGTTAAGCAAAGCTGCACTCTAGGAAATTTACTCATATGGATTAAATGTTTTTCACATAATATGGACACATTTCAGTTCGCCACCAGTCGCCAAACCAATAATTTTACTCCACCCCCAGGAAAGTTTGAAGCACGGAAAGTTCAGACCACCCAAGCAGACACACACGATCCCAGTGTGGCTCAGAAGTAATGACCCCACCATAGGTGAAGTTGTATTTATCTTCAAGTCCTGCAAAATTAAAAAGAACAGCTCAGCATGGAAACAGTGTAATACTTAGCTATTAGAGATGCTCCATCACACTTTTACTTTTGTACACAATCTCTGCATGTACAAAATGTTTTTCTTAGTGTCATTGAGATAACTGGTAGATATAGTTATTCTTCAACAAGCCTGAACTTTTAACAGTTCTGCTCATGCAGTTATTAAAGAAAAGGCCCTGCATGGTATAAGAAAACACCCATCTTTCAATATGAAGGGTCTGCTTTGTTCTTTCACTAATGTTTAATTACTTTTCTGTTTCTTTTCTCTGCTCTATTTGCTGTAGTGCTGACTAGACTAGCATTGAAATAATGAGCTTGTAAGCAAAATACTTCTCCATTAGTAATGATCAATGAATTGTCCATAGTAAGAATACAGCAAGCTAAATTAAGAGTTTCAGGTGAGCTCATCATAAATACATCTGGTGCAGATTGTACGTTCTTTGACTGAATCAGATTTTATTTTAGTTTTTTGTAAATTTTGACCAACCTCCTGAGATTAAAAAACAAACAAAAAAAACCAATAATGCTTATTATAGTTATTTTTTTGTTTCTATCCTAATATGTGATCTTAAAGTGCCATCTATGAATAACTTTTAAGGCGTTTCATAATTTCCTATGTTAGGTAATAATTTCCACTGAACCGATTTAGACTGCCTTCTCTCTGTCATAAACACCATAATCCTTAAAAGGGCTGTAGAAGGTAACCCTTTTGGCTTTCTTGTTAACAGTAGTATGCCAAAGCCCTTCAAACGTCCAGGTAAAGGACTTTCTGTGTTTGAATATCTGTCTGGGTATTCTGTATTTACCGGAGCTCAGAGAAGATGTGATAAAAAGACAGGAGAAGAGTGGGGGTTATGGAAGGGAGCTTTACCTCCGTTTGGCCATGTTGCTTATTGGTTTCAAATTAAGGCCTTCACACATTAAGCGTCACCTACGGCAAAAGGGATCAATTGTAAAACAATCATTTTGAAGGGATTTGATATTTTGTGGTTGTTTTCTGTTATTCTCACTGATTTCAGAGGTTTTCCCTGTGTCTGAGTTAAACAAAGCAGTAAGCTGGATAACTAAAGGTTATTTAAAGAAAACAAAACAAAAACAAGCAAAAAAAAAAAAAAAATCCAAAGCTAAGCAGCCGTAGAGTGAATCATAGTGTTGATGTTAATAAAACCCAGAAAGAATACTGGATCCATTGAAATCCTTTATATGATTTAATAATGATAACAATGATGGCAGATTTAGCTTGTTTTGCTGAGCACATTTACAACTTCTACTAACACCGGAGCAGGAAAAATACTCAAGATGATCCTTACTGGAACATAAATGTTTCTCTATACACTTTCCTGGGAGAGTTTTAAAATACTTAAATTTTTTGTCTGATTTTCAGCTGGTTGACATGTTTTCGAAGTGTGATCTCTGTTTGCTGATGGAAATCTGGCCATCTGTGTTTGTGTGTGTGCACACATATGCATGAGGCATCAGGGCGAAACTCAAAGTGACACACTGAGCTGCTTTGTCATCAAGTCAATATCTTAACATGATAACACAATGTTTCTGTGTCATGATCAAAAGATTAAAATACCTTTAATGAACTGCAGAACACAACACTGTAAAATATTAAGGTGCACCTAAGTTTAAAACCAATACAAAAAAATTGTATATTTATTCCATCATCTAAGCTATCTAAATATGTAAATCTGTGATGTTACAACATACTGTTTGTCATCAGACATTTCATTTCTCTTATTGGTCACTGATTAAACAATTAGTTAGACTGTGTGTGCCATACCTACATTAATCCAGTTACTGGATGAACGTGACTTTTTTAACGGGAGCACGAGCAATGTTTGGACAGTATTTTGACTTGGATACTACCGATAGTTTAAATGGTTTGAATGCTTATTTAAATCTCTTGTGTAGACCGGATTAACAAACTGTAGTGTACTTGAAAACTGGGAGACTTAGTTGACTTAAAAGTGAGCTCTGGTTTGGCGGGCTTTTAATTTGAAAGAAAATCGACTATTCCAAGTTTAGAAGTGATAGTGAATCCTAGCTAACCCTACTTCCTCATCCATCCATTTTAAACACTGATGAGTCGACACCTTTCAGACTTTGTGACGCACACATCCACAACCCAGCACCCTGTATGCTGATGCTGAGCATCAACGCCACTTCATGAGTATTCAAAACATACTGGGATGGCTCAGATAAGTCATGTTTGGTCCTCGATGAGCCAAGTTTTCCTCGTCTAATTGCTTCTTTTTCTTCTTGGTCAGTGGTCACACTTGTGAATATCTTCTCTTGGGAGCAGTTGTAATTGCATGATGGTGTTCCAGTGGCTTGGTCTGCTTGAGTTAAGTGCTGTATTAAAGCAAACCGGGGGTTACTAGAATTTGATGTAGCTCTTGGTTTTGGTCATGGTGCAAAAAGAAATTGTCTTGTATTAACCAATTTATGAAAAGTTTTTATATTTGTTGCTTGTCTTATCCTTATGATAAGGTTGGTATGTTATTCAACAGGTACATTTTGCTGGAATAAGTTCAGTATGAAAGGAAACTTTGATTGAAAACACACATCCAATCTGGTAGATTACTAGGTGTGAATCCCATCTTAGGTAAATCTTTTGTTAGCCCCTTTAACATTTTTAAAACCAGTGTTTACCATTGAAACCTGACTGTAATCTGAAGGCGATTCTATCGCCTTTTCCTTGATGGGGTAAACAAAAAGGAAAGGGAAAAGTTATACTTCAGCGGTTGAAACTTGTCCATTTCTGTCACTGTCTGAATATTTGGTGGGTTTCCACAGCTAAGCTACAAGCAGGAACTTTTCCAAGTATAAACATTTGGTCATGAAGAATCCCCTTTAGCACGAAAGACACTGTAAAATGATGTTCAAAGAGAAAAGGACAGCTTTCTATATGTGATATGCAACTATCACAGGTCACAATCTCTGTCAGACTGTGTTCCAGTCAGCACCAGAGTAGATGATTATTTGCAGCAAAAGATTTAGGTGTTCAAAAATCATTAGATAGAAATTGATAATCACTGTGATCAACACTTTTATGGCTGTTATTGAACCTGAAAATGTCCACACACTGACAGAAACCTGACTGCAAATGGAAAGCAGAACTTTCAACATTTCTGCTTAATAGATAAACATATTTTCAAAGTTGCTGTCTTTTCAGAGTTAAGGGGCTGCATGAAACTTTGTTGCTGCTCACAAATGTTTAGGTGTTTTTAGAATTTATAGTTATCAGGAAAGCCATGTTTTCAATGTGCTTTGTAGGACAATGACCAATAAAACCATTAGCCATAAATTCTTTTAAATATATTTTTGCTGTCACCGTAACTACTTTTAAAAAAAGGGCCTTCTTTGGAATGTGGCATGCCCTCTGACCCCGTGGTGCAGGGAGTTTACATATCCATGTCTATACTAGTTAAAACCACATTCCTGCCTCTGATCTGGGTCAAAGATAAAAGATGACAGAGATCTGATGCTAGCAAGTGAGACGGATCTGACGTTCAGATACTTTTTTTTAAAATGGTGGTTTGACCAAAAGAGGATAATGATAATAAAAAGTGATGCTCTTTTAATATAAAATAAAACTACTCATTGAGTCATACAGATGTCATGTACTTTCTCTTTTGCTTTTTGTTTTTGTGGAGCATGTTCTTTCCAAGTAATGAAACCTTTTGTTAATTTAATTTCAAATGTCTTTTAATCAAGACTTGAGCTCTAATTTCTTCTTGGAACATTAAAATCTCTCCATACTGTGTAATGTTGCTCAAGATGTATGCTGTGGGCATCAAATGGACATTGGACTGATCTGCTTTTGCTTAGATAAGCATGTGTGAGGAAAATTGCTAGAGGCATATTCCTGCTGTTTCAATACAGTTATACTGTTAAGAACCGTCCTTCACTTTGTTTCTCTTATGACATTAAATAATAAAAGATAAAAAAAAAAGCAATGGACAATAATGTGTTTCAGTCAGATCTGTCCTGGCATCTGCTACAATAACTGACGATAATTAACAATCTCAGCAACACATAATTTCCTGCCTGAATTTCTACCAACTGTGAAGGCAGAGGTAGAAAAAAAAACATCACTATGGGAGGTGAAACAAATTGAGACATTTTAGTTAATAAAAAATTTCTCCCACTGTTTCTTGTATAACCATTGGAAATCCACTGATTTGTTTTGATAACAATAAGAATCATTATATCATCAGTGATATGCTATAGCCCGCAAATTGCTATTTGAATTTTTTATTGTCCAACATGGGTAACTTTTTACTACCTAGACAACAGAAATAATCATGTTAATTGCTTTTAACAGTTAAATATTATACTCTGTCCAAAAGATCCAACATTTGACAAATGCACCCAATTTGTTAAATGTTTTACCAGGCGAAATGACAGAAATCTCTACTTGACAAAAAAAAGTACAAAAAAAAAACAATATTGTGTTGGTTTTTTTATCTACTTTCCCAGTACTATTGTAACCACTAAAATGCAGCTTAAGGACGGAGTCACTCAACTAAATGCACACATACAACCACACAAACACACATACACACACTCAGAGTCGAGACTGATGTAGACTCAGTGCATGTTTTTGTTCTGTACGTGCTGCAAATGACAACTCGGTAACAGTCTATTTAATAGATAGATAGATAGATAGATAGATAGATAGATAGATAGATAGATAGATAGATAGATAGATAGATAGATAGATA
>JBAMIG010000006.1:17667429-17684429 GCA_037177335.1 Kiunga ballochi | reverse complement strand
CCCCCTCCAGGAGTGGGGGGGGCCCCCCAGGGTCCCCCCCCCCCCCCCCCCCCCCCCCTTCCCCTTTTAGTGAGACAATGTTCCTTATCAGATAATTATTTATTAGGCCTCTTGCAAATCTTCCATAAGAATAAGAAAATAAATTTTACTCTGGAAGGTTAATCAACTCGTCCAAATATGAGCGTGCCTAATGAGTCACGTATATGATGGTTCAAGAGGTTGCCATATAGTCACACTGTGAGAACGTTTTGGAATGCAGTAGATCGACTGATATTATTATAGGTGGGGTTAGCTCTGATACCTTTTTATATAAAATGTATGTCTATCTTAAAATTAAAATTTTAGACCTGCCTTAAAAAAGTCAATAATCTTTTAGAAAATCATTTATAGCCCATTTTCACAGAGGAGATAAAGAACAGAACAGCCCATTAGTCTGTAAGTTAAATGGGACAAGGAAGCCAGATATAAACACAATATATAAACAAGTTACAGTTAGCTTATAATTACTATCTTATTTTCATTTGCTAGTGATGTTAGCTAGTTTGTGTGATGGTTAGTAAGGTTTACTTTGCTGTAGTAGGACAAATACAGCTTGGCAAGTTTTAAAAAGAAGGTAGAAAGAATCAAATTAAGGACAAAAAAAAAGAAAAAAAAACCTGGCCCAGCTTATTATCCTCCTTAATAATTACCGACAGACCAAACACAAATTTTAAGCTTAGTTTAAGCTACTGTGATTTTTTTTCATTGTGTTAAAGCTGATTTCCTGTTAGGATCAAATACAGGGGATCCCAACAAATAATAAAATATGTAGTTTGCAATGCAATTAAATGTATTTTCAGGCACAGATATTAGATGCAGATTTAGTACAAATGTGGATTAAGAGATTGAAATATTTCCTGTGATATGCACATACACATAAATGCACACTCATTATGGTTCAGTTCTCTGCAGGAAAGAAGCTCTGGCAAGCAATTATATAATAAGCTTAAGTACCATAAAATTTGCAGGAGCAGGGACAATTAGCCATTACATTCCATGGTACTGATCGCTGCACATTGGCTTTTGAAGATAAAAACTCCTTTCCCTGTTACATTGTCTGGAGACCATGTTGAATTGTTTTAACAAGCGTCGACAATTCAATTATGCTTATTCTTTATTTATTTGTTTTCTACTAGGAGATATCTCTGCATTTGCATATCGTTAAAGTCACTGGCATACATTCAAATAAGTCTCAAGACAAGTTCACTTTGTTATACAGCATCTTTGTGCCTTCTCTTTAATTTGTCCTTGAAAATATTGCTCTTGACATTCAACAATGCAATTTCTATGTGGCAATAAGACAAGCTGGATAACAATAGAAGAAGACAGAATATAGGTATGCATTAGGGAGAAGTCCATGAATTTTAAGACAGGGAATTTATTGAGAAGCCTGGCACCAGACAATGAGAGAGAGATAGAAAGCGAGAGTAGGAGAGAGGGAGAGAACAACCGAGCAAGAGATCAGCATGGCAGCTAATGTAATGAATAATATCTCAAGTGTAAATCCAGCCAATTGAACCCAGGGCTGCCTTCTCCCTCTAGCTAGGCTAAATGAGTTTCCATGGGAATGTGGATGAAAGGAGCACAGATGTCTAGGTCAGGCATATTGGAGAGGAAGAGGCAGAGAGGGGCTGGGAGTATGAAATAGAGTCCTCAGGGTCTGGTTTGGAGAGATTTGCACTTGTGCTAAGCCACTTCAGATGTGAGTGGAGGGTCTAACAGCCTTAGACTTGAGCATCAAGGTATGTCTGTAGGTCTGTTGTTGAGCTGTGTAAGCACTGAGGGCAGAATATGTCCCAGACGGGGAGGGAATTTCACACAAGTTATGCCGTCTCTGTGTTCAATTCAACATAATATTTGGCGAACAGCAGTTGCAGTGCCAGGCTTTGAATATGCTTGCTGTCAAATCAAAAAAAGACATACAAACCACTGTGAATTTACAGTGCAGAGAAATGCATCACCACAGATGTTGTAGCGCACAATAAGAGTTTCAGCATCCCGCCCTCCCTCTCCCCCAATGTTTGCTTTAATTGAAAATACACATCATCCTCCCAGAAACCTGTCTGCTGCACTTGAGAAACATTAGTGACCAAGTTCAAAGTGACACATCTAGGACACGCGAGCTGCACATCACCTTGACACAGATGGGCTGTAGAAATTAGCTGCCGTCTGAATTATTAAAATAACAAGGGACATTTCATGTGGTTGGACAGGGAGACATACCCACTCCCATAATTCTAATTGTCCACTTTAACGAGTTTCTTTAAGCCTTCAGCATCATTCAATGTAAAATAGTGGTTTGCAGATTCCTTCCTTCCCATTAGGGAAAAGGAACGAGGCATGGCTTTCCACTGAGCCCACCTCATTTATTATAATGACCTGCCAGGCCTAGACATGAACATGTTAAAGTTATCGGAGAGTGGGACATGACAGGTGCACGCAACCTTGTCAGATCTATGTTGGTCTAGTTAGAGTGTAAAGATCTTCCAGTCTAAAAAAGATCGACAGGTGGATAGGTTGCCAGCCTGTGTATCACTGCTTTGAGAAGGAATAGGCTGCGTAATTGTGAGATTCCTAATAATGCAGTATCATTGTATGCATATAGGTAACTATGACAGAGAATAAATGCACTGTACAGCAGGAAATTATGAAAAAGTGGTGTTCTCTAAACTAATGTCTCTGTAGGTGGCAGGAAAGATATCCAACTTAAACACTTGCACATCTAAGCAAAGATTTTTCTCAAGTCTTTTCGTTAATGAAAAGACCTTGCAATATGTCTTATGGCTTGAAAGGCTGCACATAATTGGGCAGCACATTGAATTGTGGAACAAAAGGTCAATACCCAGGTAGGTCAACTGTTTTTTATCTTTTTTCCTTTGTTACATGTATCCTGGGCTGCTCTAAAATCCTTTAATCACTGCCTGCTTTGGTTAAGGCAGTAACATCTGTTAGTTATAGTTAGAAAATGACGATACTGGAAGCAGAAATAATATCGTTTTTCAAATCCATAGTCATCTCAAAGGGCTCTGTTTTTAATTGTTGCTATGTGAAATATATCAACACAGATGCTAATACTTTCTGGTTCTATTTCGGTAATTACATGTTTTCTTTTAGTATTTAAAATCAGAGTAACTGAACTAAGTTTAGAATAATAATCTAGAATATCATGGTCCCTTCTACTTGTTTTTAAGTCCGGGTGTTTTCTAGAAAAACTAGAAATATATGTCAGGATAGCTGGTGGCTCCCTTAGAGGTCTGGGATGGACTCAGAGTAGAGCCGCTGCTCCTCCACATCGAGAGAAGCCAGACGAGGTGGCTCAGGCATCTGGTTAGGATGCCTCCTGAACGCCTCCCTGTTGAGGTGTACTGGGCATGTTCCTGCGGAGAAAGACCCAAGAGGAGAACCCAGAACATCAGAGATTATGTCTCTCGGCTGGCCTGGGAATGCCTCGGGATTCATCCCAATGAGCTGGTAAATAGGGCTGAGGAGAGGGAAGTCTGGGCTTCCCTCCTTAGGCTGCTGCCCCCGCCACCTGAATCTGGATAAGCAATATAGAATGGATGGTTGGATGGATGGCTGGATGGATGGATGGATGGATGGATGGATGGATGGATATAATAAAGTACTTAACAATAAGTAATAGGGCAGATAAAACTATTTAATGGCCAAAGTAAGTGGTGTCAAGATTTACAAATCAGAGGTCCCGGACAGTTATACACAGATAACCACAGACTTGTTTAATCACTGCAAACAGTTTTGTAATCCCTGAGAGATCTAAGTAAACAAAGTTTAGCTTCTCTAAGTCTGTTTAATGGAACGTTGTCTTTACATTTACCTTTGGTCTTAGCCACTGTTCTCGGTTAAAGCCCTAATGCCATGTAAAAGAAATGCATAGATACAGGAACACTAAGTCTTTTTTTTTCTCCCCTCGCAGAACTAACATCCAAACTGGACTCTATAATCCTCTGCCGTTCTTTTAATCATCTGACACCCAGAGAGGGCAATATCTATTTTCATCTCATCCTGATAGGATCTCTTTAGGATTTAAAGAGGGGCCTCAGCATGCTGCGCCCAGCAGCTCAGCTGTGATCTGGGGCTTTGGGGAGTTCTCATTAGGCGTTAGCGGCTCCCAAATCGAAGAAACCCAGTTCTGGCTATAGTGGATTTTTAATCCTCACATGGCCTGTGTTGGGAGATGGAGTTATTTAGAGCCCTTTGATTAGCCTCACATCTGCACTTTGATTAAGAAAACTTCTAAGGCTCGAGCTGCTGAGCTGCAATTTAGGGTTGCAGATGTGTGTTGAGGTGGCAGCATGTATGTGTTGTGTGTGAATTTATGCATTTGTGCTTGCTCACATGATGGGAGTGAGCAAGCATCCTTGCACTAATATGATTAAGGTAGAAATTAGGTGTGTCCATGTTTGCTTGCATTTGTCTGAGTGACATTGATACAGAGGTATAACTTCTGAGGTGCAGAAGTATGTGGATTGGTATTTAAAATTAAAACTTGCTCATTTTTTTTTTTTTTTACTTTCCCAAGTTCTTGAATATAAAAGCTGTGGTAAATATAGAATAAGAAAAACAGAATGACAAAGACTGACATATGATGAGATAAGCAAAGTAGTGAGGTTTAAGATGAGCTTCAATGCCTGCAGCAAACTGTTACCTGCTCAGGTTCAAACCACAGTGTAATAAAGCCATACTATCAGTGCTGGCTTAATAAGGGTACTGTCCAGGGGCCAGGACTGCCCTTTAGATATAAGCACAGGCTCGGGCTCTGCTTTACACCTTTTTAGTTTTCGGGGCCTTTTGAAGTGATTGCACCGAGATCAATGAAAAATGGAAAGAAAGATAAAGAAGATGTTCATGTTTGAATTTCTGTTACAATTGTCTAAAGCTGTTAAAAAAGATGAACTCCACATTTTCAGTTGTATTCAGGTTATTTTTATTAAAAAGGATGAGACATTTTTTTTACAAAAACAAAGAGATACTATATTTTTTGGCCTCATTATTAACATTTTAGCTCTAAAAGCTTGTATGATCTGCTCCAGGAATATAGACTGACTGCAATTCTAATGTACCAAAACAAACAAACTCCCATCACTGTCTTTCACATATTGTGTTCATGTGTTGTTGTGTGCAAACCGTTGACATAATGACTTGACAAATTAGTGACAAACAACATTTAGAATGATAATCTATGAGTATAATGAGTACTTTTAATCACTGGGTCTTGTTTTATCACTGCAGCACAAAAGAGAAGAAATGGAAATCAATAAAGACTATTTTACTAGACATGAATTAGTATTTACTATTGACAGTAAATAACTTGTGTAAAATGGGTGATTGGAGTCCTCATAAAATATAACAATCAAGGATAAAAAAAACCTTGATACAAACGTCCCTTTTGTCTGTTTTCTTTATTTGTAAATAAATATATAATGAAGAGCTCATTCGATGCAAGTGTCTTCATTTAAGAAAATATGCACAATTAAATGAATAATTATGCCAAATGTATTTGTTTTTCATGCTCACTGTAAAGAGAAAACATCCCCTTTTCTTATTTTGTTGCTGTGTGCATCTGTGTGTGTGTGTTTGTGTGTGTGTGTGTGGAATTTGGTCACAACAACCGCCAAGTAGGAAAAACAAGGTCAAAGAATAATTAAAGAACTAGGGCAATTAGGACACTGTGATTGAATTTTATGGGGAACAAACGTAAACACTCCCGTGTTTAATCACACTTGATGTCTTCTTCTGGGCCAAAAGTCGAGAGACACTTTTGTTTGTTGTTCAGGGATGTCACTGCTGTGGAGATATGTGGCTATGCAGTGAGCAGGTCCTGCCACCTTAGCTTTGATTTCAAGGCTAAGTATGTACAGATATCTAAGGTGTTGACACTTCGCCCTCTAAGCCCCATTTCTTTTCGCTGGGATCAGCGAGGCTCACTGATAGCAGATTATCTCTGCAGCATTTTGTGGCCCCGTTGGCACCCTCATTTGTTATCTGCTCACAGATACACAGAGGTACAGTCTGTGTAGGCAGAGAGAAATGCCAGAATAAAACATCTAAGACATATTCACTTCTGGTCTTATTGTTCAGTGGCATATGTGAATGTCTGGGATGGAATAAAGTCCAAACAAAACAGCCATCTGCACTTTGAAGGACCGATTATGGGTGTGTTGGTAGGAGCTTTCACATTCATCACTTTGTACTTTTAATGTCATTGGATATGTTGTTTACTGAAGGAAAAACACTTCTCAGTAATTCTCAGCTAGTGTTTTGTTTGAGGTGCTTTTTATGCACTTTTATGGCAAACAATAATAAAAAATCTTTGTTTTTATTGAATACAAGACAAAATTGCATTAAAAATTAAATGCAACCTGTCAACTCTGACAAACCTCAGAGTAATATTGTAGAATACAAAAAAAACTTTATCTCTGACCAAGAGTGCATTGTGATGAAAAATGCGCACCCCCAACATACTGCACTTTCAATGAAACTGTACTCAGAAGGTAGCTTCCAACACAAGCATACTTTATTAAGTGTGCTCAAGTACATCGTGCCACTTTGCTATGTCTGAACATTTTGTAACCTTTGATTCAGTCACTCTCTAGAGTTTGTACTCCAGATTTCTCACAACTTCCTCTGTGAAGCAGCGACAGCATGTTGGAACACTGGTAAAGTTAGTCTAAAATGAGAAACATGTCAGACCCAATTAAAAGGCAGCCTCCATGTCGCTTGACACAAAGTGACAGAAGTCGGATTCAGTAAACAAAAATAAGAATATCCAAACATCCTAAAGTAGTTCATGCTAAATGTGTGTTTTTCCTCCTCGCCTGCGCTCTCTTCAATGTGTCCTCTTGCTCCTGTGTTACTTTGATATTGGTGGACTCTCTGGAGTGCTGACAAGCCTTTGATACCAGAAGGGCACAAAATAGTATCTTCCCTTTGAAAAACAATTTCAGGGAGAGGGGATCTGTATAAATAGGCTTTTTTATGTGCTCCAGGGGCCGATGTGAAACTGATGGGGAACTTGTGATAGGCTTTTTTAAATTGCAATGCAAAATTGATGAGTGCAGGGGCCTGGGCTGTTGTCGCACGGATGGAGATGTGACTGCATGAGGACATCAAGGCCTTCAGCGCACACACAACATGCAAATATGAGCAATGCACACAAACACACGCAGGAACTCATGTGCATGCACGGATCCATAGTTCAACATGGACGAAGGCAAACACTGACTGCAACTGAAGGCTTAATCAAGATACAGAGCAAGCGTTATGCAGGAGAAGAGAAGATGCTCTGACCAGTCGTCTCCCTTTCTCTCTCCTCTTCATCCCTCCATCCCTCCATCTCCTCTTCCATAAGAGCCTTCTATCCCTGCTATCTGTTATCTGCACACTGCTGCACCGCTCTCCACCTGGTCCCCTCCACACCCACTACCACCACTTCTTCCAATCTTGATGGGTATTGGGGAATGTAAGAGAAGAGTTTCCTGATAAAGCTGTCTAATGAACATACAGGAACTTTAGTAAGTTAAGCATCAAAACATCGAAGGCTGTTTGAACTTTGACTCCCCCTGCATTAGCGCAGAGTCCTTATCAGGCCTCTCGAGTGAAGAGATTAGCCACTTCCTAATGAAGTGGTGAAATCGTAAAGGTCTTACTCCAAGGCAGAGTGGATTGCTTCCAACATTTTTCACTCTGTTATCTCCCATACCCAGATTGCTATTGCCAAAAAAAAAAAAGGTAAGGTGAGGGTCTGTCTGCTCCTCCCACCGTCTTTGGATTTAGGTCACATATACAAAATATGACATCAGATTATGTGCAAGCCAACCAAAAATAAACGATTTTATCAAATATAGGAACATATTATATTTAGTAATAACAAGTGGATAAATAGAGGCTTGTCAGTAGCTGCAGCTGTCAATGTCTACTTCTTTTACTTTTTGACCTAAGAAATCGTTTGGAGTAGGATACATTATCTAAATGTTCCCCTGTGTTTAAGTCAATCAGGGGGCTGCAGACAACTTATAAATCTTACATGCCTCCTTTTCTGTGCCCAGTGAGGTCAGACACACATTGCATATTCAAAAGGCACATTAAGACACCCACCCTTGTCTCCCATCCCCTACTCTTTAAGCAGCCCCAATCAAAACATATGTACTTTTCTCCAGTTCTCCAACCATCTGATTATCATACAAATAGATGAGGTTGTGATATATTCAAATGAACAGAATAGGGAGCGATTATCTATCTGCATAATGAATGTGGGCTTTGTTTAACGGTCATCAGGTTTACCGCTACTTACACATGTACCATTGTTAATGGGCAAAAGGATGTGACGATGATATTCTTGACTGACTTGCATGTCTTATTAATATTCTTGGAGTGGGGGGATGCTTAGCATTTTGTGTCTGTATGTTAAATGGATGTAATTGATGAGTTTAAAACAGGCATATGTGTACTAATAAACTTGAAACCTACATCAGTTTGCAATGTTTACTCTTTAAAATACACTATATTCAAGGTGACTGACAGAGAACTTTCAACTTTCACTTAAAGAACAAAATTGTGCCTGTCTATCAAATTTAATTGTGAAAAGCGAGCTTGTAGAGTGAGAAACCTTTTAGATGTACCAGCCCACTTATTTGCACATTTTGGTATAATGCAGCTTCTGGTTGATGCATTATTCACAAATTAAGAGCCAGAAAGTTCAGTTTCCATCTTAAAATCCAGCCTTCCAAACAGACTGCTGAGTGAGAGTACAAGAAGTGTTGGCAGTTCTGGCCACTATATAGTACAACATGCATCTCAAGCCCTATAATAGCACTCCTTATTCTGACATATGTTAATAATTGATTGTTAAGTGATAAACCTCATTCAAGCATGACAAATAGCAGAGGCCCAGAAATAAATATGAAAACCCACCACGGTATAATTCATAAGGTTGTGTTCGATCGGTGTAGAAATCTCTTAAGATTCTTTATTATTCATGATATAGCAGCCTAATAAGCTGCAAAGTTTTTTTTTTCCTACTGGGTCATTAATTGCCTTGCCAACAGTAAGGGACAAAAATTATGGATCAAGAAAAATGTTTAGATTGTGATCATATTATAGTTAATCTGGTCAACACAGAAACATCCAGAAATGTTTGATGCAAAACTAAATTTTATTGTAGTTGTACTAACCTTATGAGTTTGGATTTGTCCTGGATTATTACTAATCACTGAGAGACTAAAGTTGATTTCTAATTGAATATCAATGTTATTTTATGCAGTTTTATTTATTTCTTTAATTCAATTAAAACAAAATAAGACATAAATGAGGACACTGTAAAAACAGTAAAATATTAGTGTGTATTTAAATGGCTGAATTATAAATAAAGCTGCTATTGTTACCATATTTTTATTTATTTTGTCAAATGGATGACTGATTTCATGAGTATCTGCTTGTTCTGACTGGGTTTCATCATGGTTGTATAAAGCCTTTCCAGATGTTTTCCATTGGCCTTTTATACTTATACTAATACTAATATTCTGTTTGAATTTAAGTGAAACACTGATTACCCCTGTACGTGTATGCTGACATGACTATGAAAGAAAGAGAAAATGCTGTTAATGCAACTTCTGACATCACAAAGAGCCACCAGCTGTAGTATTTAGCATGCAAATGATAGATCCTGAAACTGACCAAGTGCATTTTGGTAATAAGTTTATTGTACAGCTCTGTACTGCAACAAAGCCATGACTGCTGTTCCAGCAATAACAAACAATGAACCAATTGGTAATAAAACAAAAACACACAGATCTTTCGTAGTCAACCAGTAAAACTTCAGACACATCTAATATATTGAATGGTTCCTGTGTCATGTCAAAGTGTAGTTGTGGTGTATAATTCCATTACTGTATCATATCCTCGGTACATCTTTCACACTATTTGAGCAACTCTTTTGGTTATTTGGATACCTGTGCCATTTAAAATCACACTAAAAGAAACACATTTCTAATAGTATCCTTTTAAAACTCAACCTAATTAGAACCTAATTTAAAATAAAACTGTATTAAAAAAACACAATCAAACAAAAAAAAAGAAAAACCATTTATTTTGTTTGTAGTTTGGCTATTTCTTACCATGTGATAGGTCACACTTTGGTTTAAAAGATATATTCTGTATCATTCTGCACCGGTCCAACTGACAAAACTGATATCTGCAGTTGTGCATGGATTTATGTTTTGTCTTTTATTTGCCATATGATGCTACCAGTGGCTAAAATTATCATGTAAAAAGGCTAATGAGCAGCATAATTAGTGAGTTGATTGAGTATTTTTGATTTATTTTTTCAAAACAAATAGCAACTACAGTTTTCCTATTGTCATATCATCTATCAGTCACAATTTGCTTTCATGTAGAGACTCTGTGAGATATTTACAGTATTATGTAATGTGCTTTTAAACCTAACCAACATCGTGCAAATTTGTGCTTGCACATGTGTAGTAAAGACAGGGTTTTCCTGAAGACATACTACTACTTATCACTACTCATTACACCAATCCTCAGTAGGGCTCCTAACTTTGATTTGTATCCCTTATCAGGAAGTGAACCCTTAATGAGATTTTTATGGACTTTTCCTTCTAACTTCATTAGGATTTTATGAGTGAGGGTGGGTGAAATCCCTGTATGCATCAAAGAGCAGAGGAAGGAAGGCTGGGACGGAGGTGGGAAGGGACAGATGTGTAAGAGAGGAAACAGAAATTTTTCATGGCAGGCGAGAAGCTGTCTCTGGAGACTCAAAGATAACCCTACGAGAGGCTCCCATCAGGCAGAAGCTGAGGAGCCTTAAGTGTTTTATACGAATTCAATACGGCGGTTAAAAATACCAGAGGGAATATCACATTCATATCTCTGTCGCTCGCCTCACTTAATACTGGGATGGTTGGCTGGGTGAATGGAAAGGAGAGTAGAGGAGCAAGGAGGAGAGGGGGTTCATTTGGCCCTCTCTCAGCCTCTGCTGAGCAGGTGACAGTTAATTCTTGATGTTGCAGTCAGCAGCTGCTGGCTAACTCCTTTCTACACGGGCTCTTTATATAATGAAAGCAGCCCACCAAATGCAATTACATTAAGACCAGTTTAAGCCACTAACTGAGATGATATATCAATTTTTCACAGTAGTTTGCTTACTTATCACATCCATCATTGCAAGTGGATTTCTTTTTTCTTATGTGATGCCTTCTTGTGCTATTCAGCTGAGATTGCTCATTTAAGAAAGAGTCAAACTACATCCCCTTGGGAGGAAACGCAGTTGCAGTGCTGCCTACTTCAAGCGAAAAAAAAATCATTCTGTGGTAATACTGTTGAAACATAAATGTGAAAATGCACTTTTAAATTGCAGGGGCAATTAGCCGTATTGTGCATTACACACTGGCAAGGACTGCAGTATGTGTGCAGTTGTAATGAGAGAGCCAAACAGCTGTAACAGTGAGTCAGCAGCTATGTCATCCGATACTCAGATTCCTGATTTTTATGTCGCATTTCAGCTTGAATTCCCTGCTTTAACTACAGGAACACACGGACATGATTGATTACTTTAGCAGCATATTAGGCCACTATGAATGTATGACTATTGCTGAAGGTGAAGCGTGCATTAATCTGGGGTGGGGAACCTTGGCCGTCTTCCTGAAAGTTTTCCATGCCTCCCTGTTCCAATCAAATCCACACCAGATTCAAATGAATAAGGATATGGGTCCATTTGATTTCAATCTGGTATGCTGGACCAGAAAAAAAACTGCAGGTTTCCAGCCCTTGGCACCACTTATTGCTAAATGTTTAGAACATTTTCTTTATTATTTTTGTTATGAAAAGTAAACTTTTCTGAGAAAAAAAGCTGTTTCAAAGGCAACATACTCGACTGCCATTTTCAGGTCACTTCATTGTTTTCATCTGCTGTCATTGTGCTCACAATTATCATTAAAATATGTTTCTAATTGAACATATTTAAGGGTTTTGCAATATTGTTACTTTTAATTTATAAGTTTATTCATTCTGATGTTGAGTACAAACTGCAGAGTGCAGAACAGATATTAAAATTGAAAAAACCATACATAAAAATTGCTGTATATTGCTGTATATTATACAACATGCTGGACATCATGTTTAAAACAGCAACATGCACCATACTGCACAGAATATATAAAAATTTTAATGTACTATTAGGAATAACTGAACTGTGCAGCAGGAGGGGATTTATGAATGCATGGAGTGGCCCTTGTGTCATACAGCTGTACTGTTAATTGTGTTTTTCTCAAACGAGTGATCAAGTGCCTTCAGAATCTGGAACTGCCTGGAAGCCTCACTTTTCTTTGTTTAACTCCGTCTATAGTGATGACACAAAAAGAAATGTAAGCAGTCTGCTAGCATTGTGCCATTGTTTGGCTTTATCAATTAAACTAACCACCATTCCAAATCCCCCCATTGTGTACACAGAGTGACTCTTATCAGCAACTGTATCATGACAGTGAGGAGAGAATGAGCATCCCTTCTGTTCTTCAGCTCTTCTAAGCATGAAACAATGCAAGAGATGCTCTGCATTTCTCCTTCCTTCTTTCTCTCACTGTTTTCTCATCTTCAATCCTGTGCACACATTTTTCTTTTCCCCTCCTTCTTTTCCTCTTTAGCTACTCTTGGCTGCTCTTCAGTCTCACTTAAACCCATTAGCTCTATTACTGAAATTATTTTCCTCTCCAGCTTTTGTGCATACGGAGTAAATTTCACAGTTATCAGACGCTGTGGTGAATAGGAAAGAATAGCTCTGAGTCAGTAATCGTACGTATTTGTGTGTGCGTGTGTGTGTGTGTGTTTCGTCTGTGGGCATTAGACTCCTAGGCTGCTCATGGTTGCTTCTTAATTAATGCCTCTTTGTCCTGGAGCAGTTATAAGTAGAGAGAAGGGGATTGGATGAAAGAGCTGTATGCATTGACCTCATTGTGCCATTTGAGGGCAGTGCAGACTCAGGGTTTTTAGATAAACAATCAGCATGATCTTCTCAGTTTAACAAAGAGGATAAGGTAAAAGTTTGCTGCTCTTTTTTCTCTCGTCTAGAATAACCAGAAGACATTCAACAGAGTAGTTAGAATTATTGAATACTTATTGAACTAATTTGTTTATGTTAACCTAAAAAATGTTTATGTATATTTTTCTGAGTAAAAAACAAATATTTGTTTTTAAAATCATTTAGTCATTTACTTTTGGGTATAAGTAAAAATAGGCTTGATTTGTATATTGTTGTTTGCAAAATAATATGCACCAAAGCATCCCGTGTTCAACATACAACTCTTACCTATATTGGTTGTTGTTCTCAGTGTGTTTAAATATAATCTCATATTTAACATGAAACATGTTGAAAAGACAGTTTACAGTATTTAAACTTTTGTACTTTTTTTTGTTTTTACTTCCATAGCTGATGGTGTATGTAATAAGAAAGATAAACAGGAAATGGGATTTTATTATTAGTTTTAAAATACATTTTTTTTCAAATTGCTAACTTATAAAGTGAACAAAGATAATTCCTCACACAATTTATAATGTATAATAATAATAATATTAATAATAATAATAATGAAATGATTATGAATATATTATATATATATATATAATATAAAGCGAGACATTTTGCATTAATATGGGGGGAATGAGTCTTTGTCATCATAACATATTTTTTCATTAACAGTAATACTTACAAAAATCAAGCCAAGCCTTGCAGACTTTTAAAAAACTATCCACATGCTCTTCCTATTGAACACATTCTCCTTTTGCCTTAGCTGCCAAAAACCAAAATCAAATAAGCTTGATGATTTACAGAAAAAAGCCTACTGCAACATCTAACTTAATGACATGGCAGCCTCTAAAATAACTAGGTGCATGGTATTTTAAAAAACCTTTAGAAATGCACTCACATATGTATGTGTCAGCTCATGGAATCACAAAAGACCACTTTTTGCAGCGGCAACCTGCACATGCGGAAGCTTCTTGATAATAGTTATTTTCATTTCATGGAACCACGCTTAGACTCTTTTACGAATAAAGAGATGACAGTGTCGCCACTCTAAGTAGTGTTTTGGTACCCGCTAAGAGAATCAGTGGTTCTGTGGTAGCAGCCATTGCACCAAGTTTAAGGTTTTTACATGATAACTGTCCTTGTGTTAACATTAATGTCCCCAACTTCATACAGCTTTGAAAAAACAGGAAAGGTTGACTCTGTTTTCCCAATTCTTTGGTGAAAAAAATATTTGACATATTTCCACAGCAGCTTAATTCAAATTTTGTAAAGTAAAAATAGGTAGAATACTTTGAACAAAGTTTATCATATAATAATTATGCCTGCTCTAGAAGCCCCGAGTGATGTGCATGAAGGATCCACAGCACTGTGTGAAAACGAAGACACACTGAAAGAAGATAATAGACTGCAGGGCATACAGAAGAGTATACGCTGCATGTTTGATTGTACAGCACCGTATGATTGATAATGTGATCTGGTGATCTCTCCTGAGTCGTGGCGCATAACTTGCAGGCAGCAGTGGATCCATGCCGACTCAGACATAACTCTGCTCTCATGGGGGAGCGTCTTGAATGTGTGTGAAAAAGTGTGTACCCATTTTTATGAATGGTGATTATTTTGAGGCAATGTGTCTACATATTATAAGTGGCATAAAAAATGCTATTTTTTTCTGAAGATTCTTACATTTCAAATAGTGGATACCTTTAAGCCAGAACTTTTCACCATTGTTAAACAACTTAAACTGGGCAGTGGTCTATGCAGGGAAGGCTGCTCTAATTCCAGACATCTTTTTGTCATTGTGCTGTTTTTAATAACACCTCCCTCTCTCTTCTCCGCCTCTCCCTCCCTTTTCTCATCTCGTTCTCCTTTCGCCTTCCTGCTGCTTGTTTCCTGTGACAGGGGAAGTGGCAGCTCCTGCTGACCCTTGAACCCTAGCTGGTCACTTAAGCAGATACATGGGACGTTGAGGGCTTTGTCGGAGGACGACAAGGACTCTGAGAAAGCGAGGCCAGTCCTAATCAGATGAAGGTGGAAAACAGAGGAGAAAGAAGTTATTGTTTGTTATTGGGACTGGAGATGTTGGAGGGAAGGAGTTGAGATAATTCTGTCATCTTTCATGCTACCAGGGCAATAATAGAAACCACAAGTCAAAGGTTAGCAGAAGACATAGCCTAACAAACACTGTTTTGGAGCAAGCATTTTAATAATGTAGTGAAGAATATCCATATTTTAGAGAACTAGAATCAAACAAAGCCGAGTTAACTGAAACAGGATTTACGCACTACTTCCAAGGAGCACACATAAAGTCAGACAATTTTAGAAAACAATGCAATGTTTCTTCCTTATTTCATTTGTTTAAAAGAAAAAAAATATGTGAATAAGCTTTATTTGAAAATGTAGCTCAATTAATTTATGTTTACTACTATATAGTTGTCATCATATGTATTTCTCTAAAGCCCTGTCTCTTGCTTATTAATCAATGCCATGCAGAAGCCCGGTTCAGTCCTGGTACATACTCACCATTAGCTGGGTCCACTTAAAACACCACTCGCAGAATGCAAACCAACAGTTCAACACATAGTGAATACCGTCAAAAGCCTGCCTTTTCTTTCTTTCACAGTGTTGTGTTATTTTCTATGGGACCACATTGTCTCAGAGGCTCACTTAATGAATTCTGGACAATTAGTGGAATTGAAATTTATTGACAGAACAGCAACAAGCCAGTCTGCCTTCCTGCCCGGCTGCGTGGCTCTCATTGTCCAGAGTGTTCGGAGCATATGCTATTGAGCCGCGCTGCTTGCTTGACAGCAAAGGGCTGGTTCAATTACATCAATTGCTTGATGACTGAAGAGAGAGCAGCGGGGCCATGCATGCTAGTTTGTGATAAGAGGGGAACTCTGCAGCACCATGGCCCTCATTATGCCAGTCTGACAGTAACCTAGAAAAGCTAGGAAATTGTACACAATACAAAGCATATGTTTTGTGTTTTTTTTTTCTCCAAAGGAAATTGATTCCAAGAAAGTAATGATGTAGATGATGTGAAGCTGGCCAAAGCTCTGACACAAGCTGATGTACTGTTTTAAGGTGGGTGGTGTTTTCATGCTAATGAATATTTCTTTTTATAAATCAGACACATTTACATTCTGCTCTCGGTAGGATCAAGAATAGAAACATTTGAGGCAAGTTACCCACATAATAACAGTTCAGAGATTTAATCGTTTTCGGTCGCGGCTGATTTTAGATACACTTGTTGACATAATCTCGCAACACAGTTTTATATAGACTTTGAAGTCACTTCTTTTTACACATGGCCTCTGGCCAACTCATCACAAATGCTCAAAAATATAATGCAACTAAAATACTGACTAAAATTGAAATGTGAAACACCTATTATCCGCACAATAGTTACTTTGAGAACACTATATTTCTTTAAATTGTCATCTCATCCTATTATTTCAGATTTTGTGTATGCTTTCTATGCCTGTATATACCATGCATTAATTTTGTTCCAGAACAACTCGTCTTTGTCTTCTACCGTTTGTTGCCAGACAAAGACACAACACTGTGACATTCAGTATTATTTATGGCAGGCTTTGAATCGACTCCTCAGCCCAACAAACTGCAGTTAGCTAGTTAGCTACGAGCATTCTGTTTGTGTCAACAGCCCCTTTGTGTGTCTGGAGTGATTTATTATGTAAAAGAGGGCTGGTTTAGGGGGAGCAAGGAGGGTGACACTGACCTTCCTTTAATTAACACTGATGGAGACCAAGGTGAGAGGCAAGATGATGAAGATGGATCTTTCCACATAAATCATCCTTCCTTCAGGCTGGTGTGTGTGTGAGTATATGTGTGTCTGTGTGGATTGTATGTGTGTGTGTGCTGGTGGGTGGGTGAGATAGTATGTGTG
>JBAMIG010000006.1:17653950-17667329 GCA_037177335.1 Kiunga ballochi | reverse complement strand
AAATCATCCTTCCTTCAGGCTGGTGTGTGTGTGAGTGGGTGTGAGGGTGTGTGTGTGTGTGTGTGTGTGTGTGTGTGTGTGTGTGTGTTAACATCATTTCTAACAGAAATAACCTTGTGGTTCACAGGTTAAATGAATGTTTGCATAGGTACAGAACCTCCATTATTTACCCCCAATGGGCTCCCCTTTGTGGTTATTTACTCAAAGGTTTAATTGATTAGTTACCCCCCAACTCATTCAATTTAATATTTCTAATGCACATTTTCTGTTATCCTTCAGGGATTAAAAAATGAAAATGAGCATTTTGAATGATGACCACACTACTGCATAGGCTTCTTTGTGTAACAAGATAAAGTATGTCTTGTACAGAGGGCTTGCTGGTTGCTTCCACAACACCTCATGCCTACATACTGTGGTAACATCCAGGTTAAGATTTTAAATCGCTTTCAGAGAGAAAATTTACATAAATAGCTGCAAAGCTTGGTATATTTGAATGCAGACATTTCTGACAATTGAAACTCCACTTTGAACTACTATAGGAAAAAATAATGTGTTTTTGGAATAATTGTTTTTTTTTTGTGGAAAGACAATCCTGATGGTTTGACTTTAATTATCTCGTCATAATTTATTCAATTCTATTTTCTTAATGTCCTCAGTTCAGTCCATGTGCTTCAAAGGCAGATGCCAGCCTTTTTATGAACCTGCCATCTTCATGCCATATTAAATGTTTATTCTTTTTTAGGGAGGTTAGTAATGCTACATGACTGCCTACTCCACTTGCATTTCTCCCTCAACGTTGATCCTTTGCTATGTAAATAGTCACGTCAGACAATTCTAAAAGGTCTTGATGTATCACTGCTTCTCTGCCAAAATAAATTATGAAGAAACTAACAAATAACAGTCACCAACAAAAAAAAAGAAAAAAAAAGATTTTCAAAAATTGCTGTTACTTTGTTGCAAATGACTTTTCATGTTAAAATATATCCAATTATGTTGAAATAATATTATGACAACATAACAAAAAAGAGAGAGCTTTTGCTGAAGTATGTCAACATTTTGGCTTATTTTTCTTTCTCATTTTCATACATTTCCTCTGAGCAATTAGATGCTGTGCTGCATGCTGTTTGTTGAGGTTGTCACATCATCAGTGTAATTGTCAAGAATGAAATAATTTAAATGTTTCCATCTTCATCATTCCCATCAATATATTTTGAGATTTTTTATGATCTGTGTCGAGTGCAGAGTATTTTTCTGATTGAGACTTTGTGTAAGCAAATGAGCACAACATATGCTCCGAAGTGCTTATGCTAATCAGTTTATCAGTCAGGCGGTTGGTCGGCATGTGCCACTCTGCGTGTCATTTTGTCTCTTGACATTTCACAGCGTAAATGTTTTATGCATTTTTAGCGTTGTTTTCATTTTGTGCCTGTTCTTGTTGGTCGTCTTCTTGGTCGTCCTATACCACTTCTCCATATTTCATAAATAATGTATTTATTTATCATGAAAATCTGTTTTGAAATTAGACACTACCCCCACTTCAAAGACAGGAAACCTTTGATATGTTTGATTCTCGCAGAGTATCCGTTGGATTTATTCAATTTATGCAAAGTACCTCCAGGGTAATAAAGGTGGCATTTGAATACATTTATCATAACAAAAAAAAAAAACTCCTAATACTTCAATATTAATGGATTATTTGGCTAAAGAAAATAAATGTTTTCCATTTTAAACTGGAATCAACTGACAGTGGTGATCAGCTAGTGTCTGCATAAGCAATGACTTATTGCTAAGATGTATTGAGAAGGAAATTAAGCTTTTTACCTAGGCTTTGTTTAGAATTTTAGTATCGCTTATGAGAAAAAAAATACTTAATTTGAACTTTTCTTTAAAAAAATAATCTAAAAACCAAACAAACACGGGCTACATAAAAATATATAATTCCTAAATAAACAAAGTTTAAAGTTAATCTGTTTCTGCATATATATATCTGTAAGTGTAAATACATAGGGCAAAATATTTCCCAGGTAAACACTTACACACATTAACCTGCATAACATTCATCTCTAAAAGGATTGCTATATTATTTTCATCATCTACATTTAAACTATAGATAAACTAAATTAGCTTCTGTTTAACTTGCAGTAACATAGTTTGTTTAAGTGTTTTTTTTTTTTTTCACAAGGGAAATTATTTGTAATTTAAACAGTTATTATTGTTGTGGGGGTTTTAACTATTGTAAATGTTCCGTTCAAACATTTCTGGATGGACTTTTTATCTTTATACTCTGCTTTTTATTTAATTTCATCTGCTTATCAAACTATGGAAGCAACCTTAGAGTGGAATGCTGATTACCATCACGCCACGCCAAGGCAGATGGCAGTGTTGGAAAAGGGCAAAGCATCACCACAGGCCTTCAACATACTGTAGTCCAACGCCTGTTTACCTGCTGTCAAATACTTGACATCAAACCTCAGGAAATGTACCCAGCCTGTAGAGTAGTTTTAGGAAGAATTGAATGTATATTTTTAAACATATGCAAGCAAAGTTATGAAAGTAAATAATTATTAGGAATTTCCTTGGAGTAACGGCATTTTATTTTACTTAGTTCAGTTTTATATGGTAGCCAGTAAGTTTTAACCTATTGCAATTTAAGAGGAAGGAGGTATAGGAATGGGGGAAATGTCATATGAAATATTACCTACAAACTGAATGTGAGAACCGAAGAAGTCTATTTTACAAATGAGCCTCCACAATAGAAAATTTAACTAGCATGCATTCACCTTACAGTAAAATGTTTGTCCGCTACCTCTATTGTTCCCTGCTCAGCCTCTCAGGAAGGCTGATGTTTCTACTGGACAGCTAATTATCCGGTCAGACTTATACCTTGGATAGTTTACATAAGGCCATCAAGTTATCATGACACCCTGTCATCTTACTGTATAATTAAACGAATGAATGCTGTGTCCAGGCTTAGTGACTAGTCTCTGTCAGCCAACAACAAACAGAATCAAGATATCCTAACTTTTAGCCTAGCTGGGACAAAACTAGTTGATTACCTGACACATTCTGGACTTTCTTTAGGTTTCACAACATTAAGGCCACCTCACAGGTTCCCCCTCCTGTCCACTCCCTGTGAAAGAGTGATGTTTCCTCTGTGGACAACTAATTATCTGGGTCTGACCCTCAGCTGTCTGCATGCAGGATCCTATTAGGCAGCCAGCAGGTTGGAATCACTACCATAGACCCCCCCAATCTCTTTCCTTCGTATATATATTTTTCCCCTTCACTTCCTGCTTCTGAATATTAAGAATAGATTTTTACATGTATATGTGTGTGCCGGGGATAGGATTGAAAATGAGGAGGAGGAGGGCGCAGGGGGATACTCCACTGATGGGTGAATGGCGGGCCTGGAAATGACGAACGGGCTGACTGAATGCTTGTCCATCACTCGCCATTCTCTTGGTTACAGGTGGTCTCTCATTTTCTCGACCGGCACATATCTGCCTGCCTTTATATGACAGCCCGGGCTCGCCAATTTGCATGTTCGACAGACAACAAACGGGCCTGTGCATGTCAAAATAGGTGGCGGTGCGTGACAGTTTCTACACAATGCTGTCTCCTTTTGGCTTGACCCTCGACCTCGCGCCATGTCTCCTTTCATAATCAGGGAAAGGGGAAGACGGGGCAAAGAAATCATCCAGGCTTCCTTCCTGAGTCCTTCTGCTGCCGCTTCTTCAGAATAAATCTGATACCAGTGCCATTAGCTGTGCTTTTCCATTCTCGCTTCCTCTTATTTTCAGTCTGTTTTCTTCTGTCTTTCTGACTGTATGCCCATTCCCCCCACACCCATCTTTTTTTGTGTTTCCCCCCCTGTTATTGTTTTGGCATAAAGTATTCACATTTATAGAGCAGCCCATCCCAGATTGTCTGCTTTTCAAGATAACATTTTTTTTATTTACAAATAATGATACTAATTTCTGTCTTTTGTGTCCAAATCAGTGCTAAAAGGTAATATCATTGTCTTTAGGTAGAAAAAAAATTACAACAAAATAAACAAATCATATTTATTGAGCAATTCAATTTAATCACTTCAAAACAGACCTCTATGAATATTATGACTGGTCTGATCTTGAATCATCAAATGCTGAACAGAGTGCCTCTGAAGCACAGTAGTCTGAAGTTTTCTCCTTTCCATCAGTTTGATGTCTCATCTCTTTTAAAAGCAAAATCAACTATTGAAAACATGATAACAAGTTCCATATAATCATTTTAGTCACTGATTAACACTGTGATAGCACAGGGAGACTAATTGCCTTTTGACACCTGTGACATTTTCTTTCTGTCTCGTTCTATTTTAATGAGTGTTTGATATTTCAACATAATGTTTAAGAAAATGTTAGCAAGAGTACTCTTTTATTAGAAAACTTTCACCACACATGAACTTTCCTCCTTTTGTTCCTGCAGATAAGAGGCTGATTTAAAATGGATCACCTTGTAGAACTGCACATCCAAAAGTCAGGTTTAAGACTTAAAACATAATGACACTGCTGGGTTTTATTAAACATCATACTTTACATATTTAAGGAGACTGTTACATCATTAGCCGCTGTTGAACGGAACAGAGTAAAAAGTCAGAGAGGTATCAGGGAGAGGTTAACAGAGAAGAGGGCGATGGGGATTGAACAGTGTTCCATCATCAGCATACAGTAAAATAATCCTAATTATATGCTAATCAGCAGAACTGTAGTACCATATCTTTGGCTTGAAACTTATGTTAAAGTATTTTCCTTGATCAGAGCATGCTAGTACTCAGTGTAGGCCTTTGAGTTACTTTCAGTTCTTTTCTTGCTGTACATGGCTTTTGTGCCCTGTATGCATGTATTTTACTCTCATGTGTAACAGTTATCACTATCCTTATGTGTACTATCTCTCATCATTGTCATGCGGACTGAAAGACTTTTTATAACACAGTATGTTAGCGAAATGTCAAGATTTATATCTTAAATTGAATATGCTGCCATTCTTTTAGAGCTCAGGAGTGATCAATTTGTATTCCCTGAACCTCTTTTTCTTCTTGAAACAAATACATTAGCACAATGTAGCTTTACCCATTTGAGGGATCTTTCTCCCAGTATGCTGAACTGAGGATGGACTCAAAACTCTAATTACAATTATAAGCAAGCACAGTCACTTTTTTCAATGGCTGATTCTGATTTCAAGTTTTTTATAAAAAAAAAATCCTGTTCTACAAAGGTGCATGAAATAGACAGTAATCTATTACCTAATCTCCTATTTGGCTTCCAGGTAGTTGCTGTCAAGCACGAAATGATTATTAATCCAGTCATAATGAGTGTCATCTTCTTTCATGTTAGCAATGTAAACATTTCATACAAGGAGTTGTTCCTGTTCCTAATGTTCGTTGGAACTACCAGTGCTACGATAAAGACATCTAGTGCCGTTGCGTCTTTCTTTCTTTCTTTTGGTTAAAGCAGCAGTGCCTGACTCTGGAGATTACTTTTAATGTAGTGTTAATCCCTCCCCTGGAGTTGTGCATGTTCTGCTATTGCAGGGATCATTCTTTGATATCAAACGGTAAAGAGAGAAACTCTAAAACCACTTCAGATCCCTCTTGTGAGATGTGTTGTCAAAACACAGGTGGAATGTGAACGTCTAAACCGCAGTGTGTTTCAACCAGTCTCGTCTCTGCCTTCACAGTTCCAGGGAGCAGGTTCACAAAGCAGCAAGCCTCACAGAGACACAGGGGACATAGACAGGTACAAAGAGATGAAGAGAGAAGAGATGCAGAGAAAAAATGTGTATGGAGAGCAGACTTTTTTTAACCATCTAAATATTGCAGTAACTATTATCAAAGCAGGCCTAAATGTGTTGTAAAGGACAACATTCAGCACTGCTAAATGAAAATCCTAATCTAAAGTGATATTCAAGTACAAAATGCAGTATTGAAAAGCTACATTAGAAAAGTGATAAAAGCAGAGTGACGGAAAGCAGCGCTCGCTATGCTTTCCAGAAAATTCAATATTTTCGCACAAAGAAGGTAGTTAGTGTCTACAGCCCAGAAATATCACTTTTGCTTATTTCACACTTGTGAAAATGGCATTTTCTCCTCTGACCTATGACACTTGGGAGTCAATAAAACAGAAAAAAAATCCACCTTTACTTTCTTCACCACAAAAGACAATAAAAACATAAAAGTGAACTAACTCGTTCTCAGTCCAGTTTTTGGACAAACATCATGACAGAAACATCATTGCATCACATGTTGCAATTATTATATTGCCCCTGGAAAGGAGATGCATAGAGAGGTTCTGTTTTTTTTAGAATATTAACCATTGTTCTGTAACAAAAAAGAACAAAGAAGATTCACACACTAATTAAAAATAAAGATAATGTTATTCCACTGGGCTTGAATATGCATCAGCAGTCTGTCCTTTTACTTCACAGACGCTCTTATTAGTAATGACAGCAAAACATCCCCGAATGTATAGTTATGTCTCGCTGCATTCCCCTTTTCTTAAAACCATCATACAAATTTAACTCCCCATAATTTTTTCTTGCTGTCGTCTTCTCTTCCTCTATACACTCCTCCTCCTTCAGTTTTATGAGTCTGTTGTTTATTTCCCTCATTAGCGATTGTTTCCTTGCATTAGAGTGATTCTTCATGCCAGCGTTTTCCTCAGGGAGAGCGCAGGGACCTGTGCTCGCCTTGGCAGGAGCAGCTCCCTTTTGAGCCATCTTAAATAGAGTTGAAACAAATCCCCTAAATGAAATCCCCTTCCTGTTGCCATCTCTATGCCTTTTGGGTTCCAAAATAAGGTGGTGGCCATGCCTATCCCTGAGAAGAACACTGGTAAAAAAATTAATTCAAGATCTGATCATATGCCCTTGCCCATTACCTGTGTACTGACATTCTTTTGAGTCCGGTGCCGCCTCCACCCCCTTCCCTTTATATCCCCTGAAGCTCACACACACTCTTGTAAAACCCCCATGGGTACACACAGAAATTTCCAGAGCCCAAAGACAACATAGAGGGCCCTCTGACATATTTGCCATCATCCTCTTATTAACTCTCCCCGTTTGAACAGAGACACATCAAAAGTAAGCAAAACACATAATTACTGGCATTAATATAACGAGCTCTTGGAGATAAGCCACTCTTCTAAGCCCACAGCCCCCCACCTCCTATACTAGGAGGGCATGAAGGAGACGAACAGAGGGAAGGTAGAGCACCTCTTCAATTAGGTAAGCTGTTCATCCAACATGAACAAACATATTTAGTAGATAATTAGTGGATAATTTTGCAGGTATGTCTGGCACAGGCCACAAAAGACAGTGTTAAGGGAAAATAGCAGGGAGGGTGTCAAAGGATGGGCGCTTGTGGGATGTGCAGAATGCCCAGTTGCTCTGATAGACTCTTAACAATCATTAACAATGTAAACAGAACACACACATGGGTTAACATACTCTTCCCACCCTTACACAAGCCCTCATCTTCACTCCATCTCTCCTCTGTCCTCATCTTTCCCTTCTTGCTCGTTCTTCTTGTTCTCCAAGGAGCCCTAGTTTTCTGTATGATGAGCTCCTGGGGGGCTTCAGTATTTGGCAGGAGGCTTTGTCTCTTGTACAAGATGAAAAAAAGAAAGAAAGAGGGAGAGAAAGGGAGAAGAGGAATGAGGAGAGTGAAAACTTGAGACCCCCAGGGGCACTTCTCCCCACATTGTGAGGATTTGCCTAACAGCTTCACAAGAGGGTTTACATCTCTCTCTGAACACGAGGGGTATAATCACAGATCAAAACAAATTACCTATCTGTAGTCAGCAGAGGTGTCTGCCTGTCAAAAGCCTAGAGTTACATAAGATTTAAGTCAATGCTAACTGAGCCTCTGATTTGGGGCACAGGGTGAATTCTTACTTTGAAACATTGATGTTATGAAAGCTTAATGGCAAGACACAGATGGTGAGTACCACACAAAGTGAGTGTGAAGAACAAAGATTTGCTTTGATAATTACTCACACTCATTCTAAGTGGCATTGTCATGACTTCTTAACTTGAAGCTACTGAATGAATAACTTGGATGCGGCCATGTCTACAACTGAAAATCACATCAGTATGCATTCCTCAGCATAAACAAAGGCAGACAGAGACCAAACCAACATACAAAAAAGTGATAGCTGAATTGTCTTCTTACAGACTGACACGGTATCATATTTTCAGAGAGGGACCATCACGATGGGAGTTTGATTTTCTACCTTGCACACACCATTGTCTGAGTCCAATTGGGTATAATCAAGTTTTCAGAAATTTCTCCCAAGACATCACCAACTCTATTTACTTTAAGCAATGTGTGAGGAAATGTTAGAGGCATCTTGCTGATGTAACCATAACTTTGTGGAAGGTTCATACTTTTGAGGAGAGCAAGAAGCAATAAAAAATGTTCAGAAAAAGCTGAGATACACTTTTTCAAGTACATGTTCACAAATACAAATGCAACAGAAGACATTTTGGGGCCATCCAACCCTTCTGGGAACTATATTATTGTATACATGTGATTGACTGTCGCACCACCTAAAGAATACAAGGCCGATTATCCTATTAGGGGTTTCCTTTTGTACTGTATTTATGCTCCATCTATTCCATCTCCATTCATGGGATGGAGATTTCAAAAGAATAAAAGCCATAAAGAGAGTGTTAAGGCTGGGGATAACAATTAAAATTTCAAAAGTATTGATACCAAGGATATTATCAGCATTATTTGGTATCTGTCTAAAAAAAATTAGATTTTTTTCTTGTAGAGACCTTTTGGGGGGCAAAAAGCTCGAGAACATGAAATCAAATCAAACCAATATCAGGGTTAGCTTTTGTTTAGCTAATTTCCACTGTTGACCTTTTGTTTTAAACTAATTGTGTGATGAAAGTAAATAAGTTATTAAATTTTTGTGTGACAATGTTGAAGCTATTTTCTATAGAAATAACTTTATGTACACTTTTCTGGTTTCCCATTGATGTTGTTAAAAAAACATGTTTTAAATGAAAAAAAAATCTTTGCTTCGTTTATTATGATCATATCAATAATTAAAAGTTGATTAAATTATAGTGAAACTTCAGGTAGTAGGTGTAAGCATAAATGTTGTTCTCTGTGTTGGCCTTGCGACAGATAGATAACCCTCTGTCACGTTCATTACAACAACCATGGATAAATCTGTAATAAACTAAAACTCTAACACAATCCCAGTCATAACACAGTCTGAACTTAAGGAACCATCAAAAGCTCCCTCTAAGATTAGTGCTGCTTCTCAGTAATGGGACACAAACTAAATATTTTGGTGCATGTTGGGCTTTTTGGGTGGCAAATGTCCAAGATATTTTACAGCAGCAGAGAACTAGGGAAAGTTTTTTTCTATTTTTTTTTTACATTTTCATGTAACTTTTTAAACAGACATCCACTGAAGAAGCTTTGAATTCAGTTGACTGTGGATCTGCTGTTTGGAGGAATCATCTCCGCTTCTTTTTCAAATAGTTACCGTTACATGTGTGTGGTGTCTCTTTCCATTATTTAAGTCTGAATGTGAGAGGAGCACATACATAGTAGTGACCAATGTGTAAATGGAGTTGCTTTGTCAGATGGATGAAACCAATAATATTGCATTTTGCATGTTTGGAAAAATAAAGTCTGCAGTATTGCTATTGAATGCTTGTTTGAATTGAATGAAGTTGGTACTTTCAAACACTGCTGAATCCATCATAAAGCCTAGATGTGCCATTGTTACTGTTTGCAGATTAATGGCTTTAGCAAGAAAAGATGAGTAGACTAAGAAAAAGCCAAAAAGTCAGGTCTGTGGAATTCAGCTGACAGCAGAGTCACCTCAAGGCATTTGGTGGAGGTTTAAGATGAGGTGTCTGATTTGAGATGTCTATGTAAACAGTGTCTTTGTGAAAACATCCACAGCTATTGTTAAAGGATTAAGGCATTCTCTTTGATGTTTTAGAGAGTGGCTAAAGCCAATGTTACCTCCTAGTGCAATGCAAGAGCCAGGGGTTGTGGAAATTTTGGGGGCCAAGTGTCTCTACAGGTCAGTAAGGTATGAAGACGTGTTAGATAGCTTGTTTCTGCAATTACACAGTAATTATCGCTCACTTAACAGCACATAAAGCCTTTTAACAACTTCGCTTATCAGTGATGGTGAAGATTGCTGGGGTGAAACTAATTCAAACCTTTAAAAATCTGCTTTGAGAACATTTTCAGTGACTATAAAAGATTTTATTTATTTTCAACTCGGCCACTTAGTTTTGGTATGTAATTCCTCAAGCGACTCTTTGTTATTGCATTAGTGTTTTAAATGTTGACCAATTCATTGTTGTTACTGTATTAATTACTATCGTTGCAATCCTATGTTAAATAAAAATTAGATTTAGCCTAATATTGTCAAAAGTAAAAGAAGATAATGCAACATAACATTTGCCACCCAGTGTTAATTTTAAAAGGTTTTTTTAGAACCCCAGGTTAACTTCACCATTGGTTGCTCTGGTACACCTAAGAGTTTAATTTGGATGCACCTCAGTTTTAAGTAGTTCATTTTAACACATTTTTAAGATTGTCCATTAATCAAGACATTAATCTTATTAAACAAAATTGTTCCAGAATCTGATGATCTTCTGGGATTTCTTTTTTTCTGGATTTACATTTAATATTTTTGTCAATAAGGATCTACTTAAATTGTTTGAAAGGCAGCTCCTCTTTGGAACTTTATATGATCTTGTTTTTGGCTGTTCACACAGCCAGATAGATTTAGGGTTCTTCTTCTTTTCTTCTTAAAATAAATATATGATTAAATAGAATAATGGCAATTTCTCAGTCTGACAAAACTATTTAGCTGTACAACAATTTAGCCACTAAGTGGGCTTGTTTATTTTTTACTAATCTATGCACTCTTTTTCTCTTTTAGTTAAGTTTATCAGTTGGTATATTTTCTTGCTATATTTACCAGAAATAGATTCAATTCTTTTTGTCTAGATGTGCAACATGTTGCATTTCTTAAAGATTTTTATAACCGCAGCTTAACTTCTCAGGGAGATTTTATCTCGGTCAGTGCAGGTGATATCACACAGCATTGATGTCACCTGCAGCAGGGATTCAACTCTCATCCGGCTTCATCGCTGTTTTTGCACAGGCATGGTGAAAAACTTAACTCTTGAAGATAATAATTACGTAGGAGCCAATTCCACCAAATCTTATGTTTAAAATCAGATTACAGAGTCTATGATTGTTGTTTGTCTTGTTCTTCACCCTTCCGGTGATCTAATATACACCTGTCAACTGGTTTTAATCCAAAACACAATACGGTGCACAGCTATGGTTCAGAGCCAATCACAGAATTACATGTAAACCACTTCCCAGATTTTTTCTCTCTTTTTTTAAATTCACAATAACATTTTCTTCTGAGCTCTGTTCAGAAGGAAACTAAAAAAAATATAGAAAGTCATACAGAAAGATACGTAACTTAACCACTTGGCATGCTGGCGGGATCAATCATTAAATTAAAAAAAGAAAAGAAAAAATTTGGTGACATTTACAGCAAAAAGGGTTGCATGTTTGCATGCTTGAACTCTGTTGTGGTAGGATCCAAATAATGATAAGACATTGTAATAATACATTAAAACCTTTGGCCTACTGGTGAATTTATTGGTCTATGACGAGTGCGAGATGAGCATTCCCAAATATGAAACTTAATTATTCACTAAAAAAAGTATCTAGAAAAAAAATATTTGCAGATTAATTTGCCATATTTTGTAACCTATAGTGAAAGAAAAAGGAAGTAGTTCAACATTACACCTTGAGGTTGAGAAATCCAATGCCTCAAATCCTAGATTAGTGGATCACAGAATCTCAGGCGCTAGTGAAAACAGCCAGGTCTAGTGATGACTCAGTTATTGTTATAAAACTGACTTGAATGAAAACCTCATTAGTTTTATCTTTGAGCTGGAATCAGGGGGTGCTGTCTGGCATGGATTCCCAGCAGTCAAAACAGAAAACAAGAGCTCACTGTGTGCTCTTTGAGACATCAAGGTGTCTGATCTGAATTGCTTTAGCTTGGAGGGAGAATGGCTTTACCGTCTCTGTGAAACTGATCCGTGAAGTGGATTAGGGATGGTTCTTCTTTCACTCAAAACAATGCAGCAAGAAGACTTAGATGGAGCTCTGCGTGTGTTTGTTTGAACTATAAGCCCCTATAACCATGCTAGAAACATTTACCTCGGTCTTGGTAATATTTCCAAAATGAATTGGATGTTGCAAACTATGGCTCCAGAACCACAGCTGCGTTTCGGAAATCTTGGAATATTTGTTCATAGTTAAAATTAGAAAAGCTTGGCATGTTCCGCTATTTCTTTTTATCTGTAGATCTAAAAAGACAAAACATGACCAAACCTGACAAACAGATTAAATACAAACCCACTTTATTGGAATATATCTTATAATTAAAGACAAATAACAGCAGTTATGCCTGTCCTTGGGATGGGGGGTTGGGAGGGCACGAGAAACCTTTCTCATTTCCACTTTATAGGCCATCAGAATATTTTTAGATGCCAGTGTGGCTTTTCAGCAAGGTTTTAGACCAGGGATGAGGGTCAGACTGCACATGCACATACTACCCCTCATGCTCACACACAGTTTGTCCTTGGCCTGGCACCGTTTTTGGCAAGGTGGCAGTATGGCTCCATAACAAATGAGGGACACCCAAGCTGTGCCAATAAGCTTGGTCCCTTGGCAGACTCCACAAAATCATCTTTTCTTTGCAGGAGTTATGCCTCTGGAGAGTTGATCATTAGTCAGGAATCAGAGAAACGCAGACACACACACTCATCAAATGCGACTCAGGTTGCAGTGACCATGGTGACCCAGGACGATATGTTACGGCAGCTAAAAACTCCAAGGCAGCAATTTGACATTAAGCAGATTAGGATGACCCCATCTTACTTTTAATTTATGTTGTAACTTTGAAAAATCACATTGAAAGAACAGTCAGCTATATAAACTCTAGATTGTTTTTTAACTCACTTCACATTTTTATTAGGTTAAAACTTAGGAATTGCAAAGGTTTTGGTGTGAAAAGGAGATTTTCTAAATTTATTATGTGAAAACTATGCTACAAAATAATAAAAGATGTCAACAAACACATTCCTCCAGATTCTTAAAAAATATACACATAACTAAAGGTAACCTGTTCATAGTTCATAACAGTGGTTATGAACTAATGACATGATCCTTTGATTAAAAAAAATTCTGTTGTTTTTGTCTGTTTGTTTATTTGTTTGGATTAAAGCTTCACTGTGTTTTTCATCTGCTCTGTTGGGGCTAGTATAAT
>JBAMIG010000006.1:17635670-17649469 GCA_037177335.1 Kiunga ballochi | reverse complement strand
GCATACACACATATGCACTCATCCGGCTTTGCATACACATAGTCACTGTCCCTCTGTTAACACACACACACACACACACACACACTCACAGTCTTTCTGTCTTCTCTCTATTTTGCTCACTCCAGCACACAGACGTTGAGCACTTGAACAACATTGCTTTGCTCATCTTCCCTCTCTTCCGTTATCCTGTCAGAATTCTCCACTGTGAGGTCAGGGAAGCAGCGGTCAGAGGGATAATAGAAAAGCAGCTCAAACAGGGAACTGTTGACATATTATGAGGAAGTAAAAGATGGCGACTGCAAGAAAGCAACAAGGACTGTTAGCTATATTATAGATTAGCTTTTTCATGAAATCTCCAAATAAATGGGAAAACTTCATTTAATGTTTTTTTTTTTACTTACATTGCATGTTTTGTACAACTGACATAAAACAGATATCAAGCTGATGTTCTGAATGCCATTTGATGTGAACAATATATTATAATGTTTCTTTCTTTGCAGTGAGGTTTGTAAGAAAATTCTGCTTTTGTAAGAAAAGGTAAAAATTAATTTGCTTTCTGTGTAAAACAGTTTGTTCCACTAAAACACTGTCAAAAGACACTCATTAACTATTTTTTTTACTCCTTTGGATTTGCATTGTGTGAACTAGTCAATCAGTATAGCACATAAAATGGACAAATTAACACCACTGAATTTTAGTAGTAGAAGTGTATCAGTGCTGGAGGCAAAAAGTAATGATTGTCCTGCAACAAAATACCTTGGTCCAGCACACTTTTACATATAAATGTACAGACACCCGCACACACTCATACACTTCCTCTCAGTATGAGTTTACTTGTCAGCTTGAGATGGTTTCATGTGCCATCCATTACTTTTATGCCCTGCTTTTCACCTAAACGGCCACTGCATATTCATCATGGGACCTGCTTTTGCATCCCGGGGGAGGGGATACACACACAAATGCAATCATTCACACACACACACACACACGTAGATCGTCAAAGGTTGGCTGTGTTAGATTTACAGCCTGAGACCATCACCTGTGACTTAGCACCTCTGAAATTAGTCACAAATAGCATATTAGGGCAGCTAATCAGGCACGCCTGAGCACTTGGCTTTCTTTATGTGGTCATAAAGGCGAGAGTATATGGGTGCCCTCAGGCCTTGGGGTGAATGATCGTCCTGACCTCCAGTGAACCAAAAGCCACACACTCTGCTGGGGAGGGATGAGATGTGTAGGCAGGGGTACTCCCACAAAAACGATCTTTGATACACAGATGAGGGTGACTGTGCTGCATAAGGAAGCAATTTCTTTTGGTTTTACTGGTTTTAAGGGAAAAAAAACATTACAAAAACATAAAAGAAAGACAGCACAATGATCAGTTACACAGTCTATGTTTTTGCCTCTTGTCTATAGAATATGATTTAGATTTTCTGTTGTTTTGTACTGTAATAGATATTATCACGAACGATGTATTTCTTTTTGCTCAAAGAAAGAAAGTCAAATGATTGTCTTTTTTATTCCTAATTCTAAAATCAAAGTACCACTCATTCAATCTCAGAAATGCTAGTATTTTTGCTCTTATGTTTTGTACAAGTAGTCTATACAGTAGCTTATTATGATATGTTTTACTTTGACCAGCTGACTTCAGCCTCTCAGTACCTTTTCACAAGCAGGTGGATTTTGTCAGACACGGAAAACCCTGGCACTACCAAGAAACCTTAGCCCTTCATAAAATAGTAAAACTATCCCTTGCTCTCTGACACAAGCCTGTAGAATGAACAGGAGAGGGCATAAGGGTTTAAAAATGTATAAAAGAAAGGGAATCATGGAAAATCAGTATGAAGACATAAGGAGAAAGAGAGAGGAATGAAGGACTGAAGACAGGCAGGGTGAATAAATCTCTTTGTATCACACAAAATCTTTTCTTTCTCATTTTGTGAATAGTATGTTTTCTTATCAAAGTTGTTGAACAATCAGATCCAATATGGTGATTCAGTAACCACTTAAACAGAGCTCAGATATTCTGCTCCTAATTGACTCGGTGTGGCCTCACTAAATCATAGTCTTTATTTAAAGTAGCTTCGATAAAATGAGTTCTCTCTCAACCTCCTGTCTCCACTCACTCCCATCTCCCTCTTCTTTGTGATTTCCCATTGAGGAGATGAATTTGAAATTTCAATCATGGAGTTGTTAAATATTGATGGCCCTTCTAAGTCGTTAACGAGGTCTCAGCAAGGACAGGGGAGTCAGTCCCCTCGCTTTGCTGGCCCAAGCTTCACTGCGTCTCAGACATCTACAGGGATCCAGCCAGGTCAGGAGGTCACTGTACCCAACCATAATCTTCTAACTTATATGAGGCACTTTAATGTCTGGCCAAAGCTATTCTCCCTAACATCAGCTCTTATCAAAAGTATATTACCACATGCAAAAGAAAAAAAAAATGTAAAAAAAAAAAAACTTTCTAATTATGCATTATGTAGAGCAGCTTTTATCCACTGTTCAGAATGTGTCAATTATAATGAGAGCACTGGTGTGTGATTTGATATGATAATAGAAATCTTTAACTGGTTCTCAGTGGACCTCCTTTGCATCAGAAATGATCATGGCTGAAAAGCAAAAAAAGAAGAAAAAACAGGGCCTCCAGGCCACCGTAGAGTAAACACACACTCAGATGGTTCAATACGCTGCACCATAAAACCAAGATGAGACTTTTATTATTGCTGCTGTCTGAACATACTCATGCTATCCAATCAAAGACTGTGTAGCTGGAGATGTGATCATTACATCTTACAAACGATGTCCCACCCAAATAAAATTTGTATCTACAGCGGGGGTCACATTAAAGGCTTGTTCCCTTGTTGGGTCTGACTTCACACGCCGTAACATTATTAGTGGAAGGGATAGTTACAGTTGCAGCGTCGTATGATGAATTGGGCTTTAAATATTGTCTAAACTCCATATTTACCTGGTGGCAAAGCTATGTTTGTTGTTAACACAACAAATGAGTTAATAAACCATATTCACAGAATCATATTTGCTTCACAAGGATTTTTGAATATTTGCACAAGATGTTTTATTTGGGGGAAGCAATAGCCTAATTGTCACAACCCGTTTCTCTGTCTTGGATTGCAATTTGAAAACATCTACATATACCTACCACTGAAGGTGGGAAGTGAGAGTGAAGGCGAAGATGTCATTGATGATAATGCAATAAAAAGCATTTTGGAGGTATCTCCATTTCTGCACTTAGCCTCTTGGCAGTGGTTTGATCAAGACAGAATAAGCTTGTGACTTTTCAATTCCAGCCATAATTTGTTTCGATATTACATCCTCTGGATAGAGCAAGTGATGGAATTTTTCCTATCTGAGGCTGAGGCTGTAGGGAAGCTGACGATGTCCCATAATAGGTTATCACCAACCATATCTTTTGCAAAATAGAAACCCAACACATGTACATCTGTGGCCTAGTGTCAGAGCCTTAAATATACATCAGAAATGCATTAAATTTGCTGATTGCTATTCTTTTCCAACAGCGTGTCAAGCCCCAAATTTATTTTTGTTTCGTGGCTTCCAGATTACTTTGAATTGCCAGTAGTCACTTTTGACATTGACGGCTTTGAAGCAAGTGACAACATTAAATTTATTTCCTGTGTGCATATGTGGGTGTGTGAGTGTATGCAGCTGGATGATGTACCAGTGTTTTCTCTTAGATTGTTTGAGGTCCATTGGTGGGAGCCAGGCCCTTTCATATTGTATGTAATTTACTGGAACCACATATTGCAGCAAGAGTACAGCTGAAACACTGATCAGATCTGTGCAGCAACATTCCTTCTCTCAAGAAATGTCGCTGACACAAAGTAAAACTTTATTAAGTTGTGTATCTGAAGGAATATTCTTGTTGAATCTAGAACACTGCTGAGCAAACATCCTATCCTTCAAACACCTGCTAAAGTGAAGAATTTCTTCCAAATTTAATACAAGTATGTGCACTTTTATAGACAATAGGTAACTCCGCACTGAACTACAGCAAGTTTTATTTTAGTACTAGAATCCCAAAACCTAATGAAACGGAATCATTAAGATGGAGTGTTCTTTAAAATGAAGCATGGGTAAAATACATATAACCCAAACCAACTTTATTTATAAAAAACATTTTCTGACAGAACAAAGTGCTGAACATAAAGATAAGTAAAATATACAACATAGAAATTTTAACTACTGCAAGGAAAAGCAGGACAAACTGTTAAAGACACACAACATTGTGCACTACAAACTACTTCAATGGCTTCAGGTCACATAAGATTTTGTGATAAGAAGGCAAGCAGATGTAATTTGGTTTGAAACAACCACAACCAGACATTCTTTCCTGATGTGAAACCTAGAAGAAGAAAAAACAACTGAATGAACTGACTTAATGAGAAGCCCATTTGGACAGAGGCATCAAGCTATTGACTTCTCTTGAGGCTGAGGAGTGAGCACTTTCACATGTTACTGTCTATAAATTTCAGCCATTGACATGGCACCCTATTTCATCAGGGGGCACTCTGACATGCCCTTCGGATTGATGTTACCTCGGCCCATTTGTCTGTTTTACACTCCTTAGTGTCTTTGTGGTTCGCTAGACCTGCACCTCTTCGCCGTGATTGGGTATTGACAACAAATCAACAGGGATAATATATGGTGATGTTTGCCAGTCTCCCAACAAGACAAGATAGTCGTATGGCCGGCCCGGCTGGTTTACATGTGTTCTCTGAATATCACAGGGACTGCATATTGATTCCCCAGCGGACAAAGAGTCGTTCTTCTTCTAGTGGCCAATACCTACTTTAGTTAAAAGTGTGACAATGGAAAGAGCTGGGGGGCAGTGAGTTAAGAATTAAGCTGTACTTGATATGCAGTGAAAGACCCCCTTCTTTGCAGCAAGATCTTCTTGACTTAAGTAATAGGCTGAGATTGCAGTTATTGCTTAGCCTTCAGAATTCCTTTGCTTACGAGGTAATGTGTATATCAGAAAAGTTTGTTTTCTGCCCCTCAGGCCTACTCAGTAAATGAACATAACAGCAGGTCCTCTCTCTGCCTCTCTGTCACACACTCGCAGTCTCTCACACACGCTCACCGAGCATCTTTGAAATGGGTTTTGTATTGATTTTTGTAACTACCCTGTTAGATGACGTTGTGCCTTAGCGTGTCATTTCTAGATGGCCCTGCCCCGAGCAGGTCATTGAGGTGCTAACTGTCATTTGGAGGGACAGAAAAGCAATCATAGCTTTTTCATTACTTACTGTTTTCCCTCCATCCCCCTCCACGTTTTCACTCTCTTTTTACCCCCAGTAGTAGGATTGCTTGACATATTATGGCTTCTGTGATTTAACTGCACTCTTAAATTAAGTGCTGGAATATCAAGCTGTAGCTTTAGAAAAATAAACTCTGTGTCAAGGGATCAAATACCCTGGAGGTCAAAGTCATGAACTTGTAGTGGTGCACTCATCAATTTCAAACTTGTATGGGCTTGTTCTGTTTTAGATACATAGGAGGAGAGGGCTGTAGGTTGATTAGGCTTGTGTCTGGTGTTTTTAGCAATAATTTTATAGACTCCTGTACAATACAGACTCAGACCTGAGACCTCAGACAGACAAACTGTAAATGTCTTTAGGGATTTTCAAATGAAAAAGGTTTCAGATGTCTTTAATGGAAGTAAAGATTGTCACAGGAAAATTTGGTTAATGTTGGCATGTTTGGTTAATGTTGGGCAAAATTTATGTAGAAATTCTATTTTTACATTAGGTTAAATATAAATTAACTAAACTAGGTAGACCCAACAAATGGACATTTTCAGTCTAAATTGAACTGAGGTCAGAATGAAACAAAAGTGCATATTTAGCTGATCATATATTTTCTTTCTTTGATAACATGCTTACATTTCAGGAAACCAGACTCATTCAATTTATGGGCACTGCATATTATCAGAGGTCATGTTGGAAGTCAAGGTATTTATCTCTTATGTTTGGTCTAAATTCGCCTTGTATTTTTGCAATAGCTAGTTTATCAATTCAGGTTTTGTGTTATCCTAATCATAGATTGTATTTGATTTCACTCTACCTCCAATTTGATGTTTATCTGACCTGAACTGAATTATGTGAATGAATGAATATTTAATCTTTTGATTAGCAGTCAAGGAATACAATAAAAAAAATTCACAAAAGAAAACAATAATAAAAATGTAATGTAATTTATTGTTGCTTTGAACTCATTGTTGTTTTACCACCAAGTGGTCATTTTGTCAACATTTGTGTTAGTTTTCCATTCGTTGGCTTTCTTTTACATTAATTTGAAATAATATAAAAAAAAAAAAAACATGCAATGAGAATAACATGATTAATTTATATAGATTGGTGACCTGCTCAGGGTGTACCCTGCCTGATTGATAAGCTCCAGCGCCCTATGACCCTTCATTCGACTAAATAGTGCAGATAATTGGATGGATGGATGGAAGACAGTAGCTTTCAGTTATGAGTACGGGCCTTGGAAATAAACATTTTCACAAATGCTGTGCATTGTAATAAAACATTAAGGTGCTACCTTTCTTAGTTAAGGTTCCCTCCACAGTTTGATCTCAGGTGAGTCAAAGTCACTGTTGTTTCATCTGCTGCTAAAGCAACAACACACTTGTCCTCCACCTCACCTAGTCTCATTTACACTTAGCTGTTTTCTTATTCACAGCCACATCCAAGCTACCACTCTGTGCTAGTGATGGCCTTTCAGGTACACTCTTTGTCATAGTCCACAAAATATGCATGATCATTACATAGTCGGTCTGTCAGGTAGTGAGGATTATGCTGTTCATATGAATCAAACTGCTGCCTACTCGCTACAACACTGCAGCTGTAAACTCAGCTCAGGCTTTGCAAAACCCGTACTTTCAATACCATATTAGTCAAACTTGTCTGTATAGGTTGTATCTTACAAAGAAATGCAGCAGCAGCAGGACCTTGCAGTTTTACAGAAGTGCAGGTTTTTACATTGTGCATTCCAGGACAGAAGTTCTGTCTGTCATCCACATGCATCTGCTTCCCATTTATGTTCATTAGCATATTGTATTATAGCTATGCTTTGTATATTCTAACATTACTATTAAATTTAAAGGGAGAACTTTCTGCAAAATCTTGAAATAAAATGTATGTAAGTATAAATTTAACATGAAAGACACCCAGATAACCCAACTGCTCTATACATAATCAGATTCAATCTGCTAATCTATATCACAGTCTGAACATGACACAATAAAACCAAAGGCATGAGGAGGAGAAAAAAATGTTGTAGGTAAGCAAAACAGCTCCTTTTACAGAGATAATATTCAAACTACAAAGAGTTTGTAGCTTAACTATTTTAATAAACCTGAATTTGACTTAGGACAATGTTTTTTTCTGTAAATCTTTCAGTACTCATAGTTTTAATAGTTACATCTACTTTTTGAAAGGCTATACATAAACTTGTAAAGTGGAAAATATGACTGAAAACAGAGTGATTTTTTTTGCAAGATAAAGAACAAACAATATATAATATGAAGCCTGACTATGGCTGCTGCTACACACAGCTCAGAGCTTTTGTTTGGTTAAATTAATGAGCCTGTCCAATGCCACAAATGCCACAGCCTTGCACTCTCTCCCATGTTTAATCACCTGGACCGATTTGAGTTTAGTGAGGAAGAAATATGGCTGATGTCACTTCTTCCAATGGTTACTGTAAGAGCTTGGGAGTCAGTCCAGGAATAACAATCACCGATGACTTGTATGCGCCTCATTCATTTACCTCACAAAGTAAGTTAATTTACTTTAACTGTAAACTAAAAAAGATGTTTATTTATTATACACAGTTCACATAAAAATATTGCAAACATATGCACTTCTTGTTATAAATAAACATGAAAGCCTTGCAGCTTTGACAAATGTAGTTTTTTTATTTAATGATTAAACTGGGCTTATATGAAGAAAAGCTAGCTAGCTTCTAATGGATTTTACTGCATTTACTTGCATAGGTCATTTTCAACTCAGCATTGCACTGAGTTGAAAGAACAACTCAGTGCAATGGATGAGGCACAAAGATATAAGGCTAGTACGGTTTTTCCTCATTGTCATCATTCTTATCACCATCTAAATATTCTGTTTGTTGTAATGTTCATTACATAACATTACTGTCTTGATCATAACATTAATGTTAATAATGTTCTATTACATGTCATATGGCAAAGGTAATTGTGCTGTCAGTTGCACAAATCCATAAATGGTTAGACATACGGTTAACCTTTACATCTTATGCTCAATGTGACCCAAGTGCTCTCCATCATCTTATCCGTCCAGACATCCTGGGGACCAGGGCTGTGGCCTTGCATACCCCCTGTAAACATTCCAGAAGCTGGCAAAGCTTGCATGCTTGTCCACTGCCTACTCCACCCCCAACCCCCACATCACTATAGGGCTCCCAGATATGCACACACAAAGAGTCAAAGGCACTTCCAAAATCTCATGTACAAACACCGAAGTGGCAATGGAAGTATACGGCAGCAACTGTGTGCATGCTAACTAAGTTGGTAAAAGGTGTCTCTCCACATTTGCTTGATGAATACAAGCTCACACACTCAGGCATGCCCGTGCCTGTTTGCCACCCTGCTTGTCCACTGTGCCGCTGGAAGATTGTGCTCCATTCCTCCGAAGGTGTTATGGGCTGTTATCAGCAAGACCATTCCATGGATGGCTGCCCTAATTGAGAATAATGAGGGTCACATTGAACATATGGTCGCTGTTGTGTCCCCTTTCCCCCCTTCTTCTCTCCTTCTCTCTCTCCCCATCTCTCCCCAACTCCCCCAGACAAAAGATTCAGTCAAACTTTGCCACAGCAATGCAAAGATTTGTGTGGCCAGTGGAAAAAGAAAGGACATAGTCAAAGTTGTTCTCTTTTCCCTCTGACAAGTTAATGTCCACAGCCAGTGAGAAGGGCAGTGACCAGCCCATCAGTCAGAGGGAATATGCTAACCCCACTGGGACAAACAGTGGTGGAAATACTGGCATAAGCATTGTGCTTATATCAAACTCCTTTGTTCTACACTGAATACGGATATTTGCTCTTCATTACCAAGGTCCCCTTTGTCATTGACAGTTAGGAACAGACAAGCCAGCATATTTTAACATCATACTCCTAGCAGGACAGATCGTCACCAATGTGCTGATTGTGATTAAAATGCATGTGTGTAATCTAAAACAAAATACACAATGTCATTTGATCGAATGTTAAAATGCATTCGTTGCATTTTTTGTAGTGTCTATGAGCCAGAACTGTAAGAAGGACATTATGCAGTACAGATTGAAATGAATGTCAGCTGGAGTCAGCATCTTAGTTTACTGTTCTCAAAGCAGTTATGTGATATGGTTGGATTTCAGATAAATCTTAGTAGCTTGCCACCATCATGTCATGTCTTTTGTCATTCAATATGTCTGCACAGGAGGTATCTAATGTACACATTTAAAATCTTCCCAATTTTATGTTTCATGGGTAGATTCATGTCTTGAGCACTTCATCAGTATAGTATTAGGGTGAAACAGAAATCCTGGAGCTGTTCCCGGTTATAACATTGTGACTCTGAGGAATTAATCTGCTAAAACGTCTCCCGGACTCCCTTTACTCTTGTAAAATATTCTGCCCCTTCTTTGCTCTTCACAAGCTCTTCATATGCATTGTTAATTCCACTGGCACTATTAAGCTTTATGTTTTTCAAGACATTGTCATGTTCCACTTGATGTGTTTAGTGAAAAGAAAAGTAATACACTGTCAAAACAGCAGACTTAACTACAAAAATCACTTAACAAAAAGAACATTTGGATTCACATATGCCCATGTTTAACAATACTTTGCTTGTTTATGTGGCATATCCGAGCAGCAATGTCATCCCCAGGAACTCCCTTTGCATGAAATACTGTACGTCTCTATTTACATAGGAAACATGCTGATTGGATTAGGATGAGCTAGTAAAGTCATTTTATGAGCCCTCTGCCAAACTGTGAATTGATTTGCCAGCATCTCAGGTTCTTGTGTAATAACCTTAGGAGGTTGGATTTATGACTATCTGAGACCCAGTTGTATTGTCACAGCTTTGCATAGCCCCTGAATGCAGGCACTAGTTTCTAGTTTCATGTAGAGACAGGTGTAGTCTCAGTGTATGATGATATTTGAAACACCTGTGTGTACACTATAGACATATGCATTTATGTTCCGAAATAAAATGTAAGGTATGAGACCTGACATACACAATATATGCAAGATATCGTTATAACATAAAAATGTATTTTCAAGATGCCAGGATATAAATCTCCTACAGTATGCCCACTCCTGATATGTTCAGCATGTTTAACATAAATAAAATTACCAAATGCCATAAAGTATGTATTTTTGATAAGTGAATGGTATGCACAAAATAACCAACTATTCAGATTCTCTTATTTGGGAAAATAACAAAAATGCTCAAACTGTTGATATGGTAAATTAGCTTTTAGTGAGACTTTACTTTCCAGGACAATATCAGCTTTTATTATTATATTTCAGCTTATCTGCAGTTCTTATATAATTAAACTTTTGGGTCATTGCTGACTACTGTAATATTTCATTTTATTTAAAAATATATATAATATGGAAATTCAGGACTCTCAATCATACAGACAATCCAAACTGAGTCATAAAGCCTGATTGTCATAAGATAAATGCAACCACTCAGTTTATAGAATATTGCCACTGTATATTAGGGCTGTATTGAGAAAATTTTGTCTTCATTTGTTTGACCGTAGAAATATAAATGTCCATACAGGACACCACCACTGCAGGAGCCAGCCGTTGACATTTCTCCACTTTGAAAACACAATGAAATCTGAATATTGCCTCGAATGAGCAGATGCCCATAGGGAAATAATCTGGGGTCCCTGAATAGTCCCTAATTGAATTGTCTTTTACTAAATAGAGTTTGCCCTAATGCATACTCTCATCGGAGAATATGACAGCCGGTGATGCTTCTCATATCTGCCTAAAAGAGCCCCCAGATCCAAGGACCTATTAACCGTATTACCCAACCCAATATCCCTGCCTAAACCCATTACCCTGAACCCATTGTGTATTTTTGTCAAAACATCTTTGCTCAAAATCCGAATCAGGCTGTGATGGATGCTTAACAAGACTACACTTTTATCACATATTCTGCTGACCCTCAACAAATTGCTTTGCAAGTTTTTTCTCCAAGATGAATGTGACAGAGCAACGTTCTTTAAATGGGGAATCTGAGGTGAAGAGGGGGGCCATTTTAGTTTTTCTATGCTTGTAGGCCCTAACCTCCATTTGAACCCATCCCATCCATCAGAAGTGTTTTCTGTGCAGTTCATTTCAGTCGTGTGCTTGAGGTGCTGCAACTGGAAAATTGTAAAGATAGTTCGGCCAATTAGCCCAAGTTGAAAATAAACAAATGTCTCCCGACTCCCTGAGGAGGAATTGAGGTTTTCCATGCGGGGTTTGACAAAAAACAGGTTAAATACCTATGTTGTTGTTTCAGGGTTTGGTATGAGGGCTTGTTAAAAGTTCATGGTAATGATAAATCTCCTCCTCCCTCAGCTCTGTTTTACCCTCACACAAGTCAAGCTCTCTCCAAAGGTGTAAATCACTTTGACCTGCAGCATAATGCATTGCCGTTTCTTACCAAAGTAAACGCCACTGTTTCAGCAGACAGGAGAGGCCTGCCTAATAAGTTTGAATCATGATGTCTGAGTTGTCAGTGTTACTGACTACACAGCTGAGGTGGAAAAAAACAAGCCACATAATGTTTTTCAGTGTCTAATGTTGTATCACCAACAAACTTACCATGATGTTCTGTCATATTTTCATTTCTAATTTATGTGAACCAGGATTAGCATTAGAATATATTTAGACATGGGCACAAATATGACACATTTTTTTAAATAAAAAGAAGCAAACTTGTTAATAGAGTTAAAAAAAATAATTAAACAGTCTTCCATCCACATCCAGCAGGTTAAATACTAAAACTGCATTCCTTGAGTATCTTCACCTTAGTTAGCTTTGGAGAGCTTTTCTGTCTCTTTATCAGTGAGTACCTGTTTCTTATCATGACTAATGCTAGAAATTCCTCTTGGAGATAAGTAAAGGAGCTTAGGATTACCCTCTTGACTGAACATTGGAAAACAGAGGAAGAGATGAAGAATGCATTACATGTTTGTCCATATAAGTGTGTGTGAGTGTGTGTCACTAAAGGTGAGAGAGGGAGGGAACTGAAGGGGGTGGAGGGATGGTTCACCTGGCTCATCTGTATATTTTCTCAATCTTGAGGCAACCTCACCATTAGTGTCAGATGCTCAGATTATCCGACCAACGGAACAAGGATAAGTAGATTGATGAGGTGCTTCCATATTTCCCGGCTGCTACAATGGAAACTCGGTCTACACTCCTCAAGCAGTTTGTTTCCTTAAAGAAGGGCAAAAATAATGAGCTACTTAACCAGACCGTTCACCGCCTTTCTGTCATATTACAGCTGGCTTGTTTGTTTATCCCAGACAGATCTATATTTCACTTTTTTTAATTGAATTGCTTTGATTCAGACTAAAAGCCTTCTGCCTAATAACATGCCAATTACAATAAAGATCTACTTAGAATAAATATTAATATAATTCAGCAATTTATTGCTTTAAATACAAATAAGTCCCGGGTCCCCTGACACCCATTGATTAATAATTGGTGGTGCAGTCTTAAAGGCCAATTAAGTAGAACAACTTCACATCTTCACTTAGAAGTTACAGCACCATTTGTCAGAGAAACCCTGTGCTCATTAGATCGAGATCAAAAAGTAAATCAAATAGATATCACATGACATAATGTATGCCCATGTTTAAGATACTGGACATAGTGATTGTGGAATTGATAGTCCAACATAGTCTGGTGGAATTGTTTGTTTGTGGTAGGCATCATGATTACCTTGTGGCAATCCATTCAGAGCACTCTGCTTGATGATGCCTATGCATTTGCATTTATTTGCCATTTGCATGGATATGCTCTGAAAACTCATACTGTAATGAACCCTCACATTCTCAATTTATTAATGGAGCTGGGCTTTGCAGCTTGTCCAAATCTAGTAACATGTGTTCTGTAAATATGCATTGATTTATTTTGGTCTCAGATAAATTATTATGGATAAAAAAAGTAAAGTGTTCGCAATGGCTACTTAAGTAATGACCTGTCCTCAGCAAAGTATTCACTTTCTTGGTACTCATAAACATAACATATAGGTATGCATATGGATGGATTGCTGTAACTCTCTCAGATGCAGAGGTTTATTTTGCTTGCTATAGCAATAAAGGTTTTTTTTTATAATATAATACTTTGAGAAAATAAATCATATCAGCCAATATGTTTTTACCATTGCTGATATAAGGAGAAATGTTACAGTCAGGCTCTACCTGAGAAAAAAAAACACCTGGATGAAAAGGTGCAACATGGGTGTATCAAATGTCTCAATTCTGTTTGATAAAATCTAAAGAACTATACTGAAGTATTTTCCATAGAAAAACCCATAATTTTTGCTGATTTAAAAACGTTTTAAAAGTGAACGATTAAAAGTGAACGACCCATTTTGTGAAATCTCTTTTTGCTCTCACTCTCTCTTATACATATATATATATGTATATATATTTATAGATAGATAGATAGATAGATAGATAGATAGATAGATAGATAGATAGATAGATAGATAGATAGAT
>JBAMIG010000006.1:17602190-17635570 GCA_037177335.1 Kiunga ballochi | reverse complement strand
GATAGATAGATAGATAGATAGATAGATAGATAGATAGATAGATAGATAGATAGATAGATAGATAGATAGATCATTTATGTAAAAGATTTTTATTTACATCATATACAGTAAATGACTCAACCTCACTCTGTCAAGCCGCCTGTGGATGCTTAAGTATTTGGGAAATTCATGTCTCAAAAATAAAATTCAACCATTTGGAAAAAGAAAAAAAAAATATTGCCTGACTTACTCAGTGAGCATTATAAATACAAGAGTTAATCATTCCTCCATTCCAGTCTGTGGTTTGTTTAAGGCTCTCCTCATTCACAGCATGTTAAAGATAGCAGCAATAACAGTTTTATAGGTTCAACAGTTAACAGCTCCCTTGTCCTCGAGTCACAGAGGATGAAGGAGACGGACTGTGCAAAAACTGTCAAAGTGCATATAAAAGTTAACCACTTACCTTCTATAAATAGTACATGTCCTTTTTTTCTTTCACTAGTTGTGAGGATGGAAACCTTTAATGTGGGTAATTTATTCTTCATGAGTTAACAGCAAAGTAAACAGGACTGCAAGCCTCATTTTGTCTTGGAAAAAGGACCCCATATAAAACAGCTTGGCCTTCATTATGAGACTTTAGAGTTCATGACCAAATGATTGATTCAATCAGAGAAAATTGGATTTATGATAAACACTGTGCAGTTTAAGAGAAAATTTCAAATCAACAGAGAATTTGCCTTTATAAATAAATTAACTGAGATATCCCCTCATTTTTCAGGAAGCAAAATAATCCAGGTGTCATGACTAGACCTCACAGTTGTGTTCATTAATCATTGTCAGTAGGTATTGTTTGATATTCTTCTATCTAGCAAATAAATATTACCACTCATCTTGGAGTAAATGTTGATACCATGTCGGAGTATGAAATGTGAAAAATACCACAGAGCAGTTCAGGACCATGATTTAGGTTGTTAATTAACCCAATTCTTATTTGAGTCTCCATAAAAGCTTTGCATTATAGATTAAGTCTGAAAGTTTTTATGCAGTCTTGCACACTAAAGAGGCATTTTTACTAGTGTTAGCACATTTTATTATAACTTGAAAATAAGCTTCTGTTTGTTGTTTGATAAAAATTAAGTAGATCCAACAAACCAACACATTGACCGAGATGTTCCACCATGTCATGTGCTTCAGGCCTACCAGCAGTAAATGGATGCCTTTCCTTGTTCCTCTGACCTTGTGTTTTGACCCAGTAGGCTCAGCTGTTAAACCCAACATCTATTGGATATCACACAGATCCTCAACAACCTTCTCAAGGCTATGATAGGAAAATGATTATGCACATAACTGTAATTCGGATTCCATCATTTGGAGTGGTGTTGTGGTTTAGCAGGTGGGAGTGATATGTCTGACCTTGTTTAAAGCCATAAATCTAATCTAATCATCCATCATCCAGTCAATTATTTGTCATTTGTGTTATGATCAACTGCTTCAGGGGATGTGTTTTGTTCCAGCTTTCTCAACAGTCAATCTCAGTTTTCTCTTTGGGGACTAAGCTGATGCCCTCAGTTTAGCAGCAAGCTGACAAGAGATACTCTTTGTTCTACAGGAACATTGCACTGGACAATACAATATGCAGTTAAAATTTAAAATATTAATAAAATAATGGACCACTCAGTTATTATGGTATTTGGCAATTGATAAACAGAAACAAACAATATTTGTATGAGAGCAGTGGCTCAGTTTGGTTCAGCATTTACTTCCAGCTTTTCTCATTTCAATCCCCAAAATTGTAAACTAGAAATTAAATTTTCAGCCTGATTTTACTCTAACATTTAAAAAGTTATGCTTGGAAAAGTAAACTTCTCAAGTCACATTTATCATGTTGCATCCAATATGTTAGACAGAATTGGTGTGAAAAAAACCCGACCTTTTCTGCTTTTCTTACAAGCAGTCCCACAATGTTTTACTGACATCTAAGTGAAGAGCTTTAGTGCAGTAGATTGTACTACGATGGGAAACAAGGCATTAAGAAGGAATACAAACTGAACTGTGCTAACACTCAGGTGTACGAAAGGGTAAGTTATACAAATGCTGAAGTTGAGTTCAGTTTTCATCTTTTAATTCCTCTTTTATCTTTGTTCTTCCCCAGACTGCTTCTCAGCTTCCAGTCTGTCACAGAGAAGGGGCATAATGGGCCTGAGAAGATCAACCCATCTAAAGAGGGATTTGGAACCTTTCACCTCTGAGGAATCCAGGCGAGGGAAAGCTTCATAAATTTGCAGAGGTGCACATTTTCAAGAGGTGTTAATACCCTCCCTTGCTCTTGTCTGGAAAATCACATCAAAATGTAAAAGGAAAGAATAGATTCACCTTTCTTTTACAGTTTAAAACTATGGTTCAAATCAAAAATGTCTCCATAGCAAATTATAAATGGAGTGCAGACTCTGATACGTATATAGGGTGGCTTACATTGCGTATCTTATTATTAGATTATTTATAACAAGCGTTTTATTGAGTATGTTGTCAATCTAATCAGATGGTTTATGATGAACTCGTTTAGAACAAAATAGGTCTCCTATTCTTTTTCAGTGCAGCAAAATCCATAAAACCAATAGAAAAGCTAAAGGCTTGAGAGCCCTAAAAACATTAACAGAATCAGATTGCATCTTAGAACCTACAAGTTGTTATGAAGGATTGATCAGTGTGTGTTGCGTGAAATAATTAGCAATGATTTTTGAGAGCATGGAAGTGTGTTTGTAGTTTTTTATCCATCTAGCATGGATTTGTTTAGCTTTTTATATTTGCTGGATAATTAGGTACCGATATTGCATACTACAATAGTACTACCAATCAAATAAAAGGTTTTATTAAAATGGTTTTATAAGAATTACATATATATATATATATGTATGTATGTGTGTGGGTGTGTGTGTGTGTGTGTGTGTGCGTCTGCGTGAGAGAGCGAGAGAGAGAGAGAGAGAGAGAGAGAGAGAGAGAGAGGATGGTGTTATGGACCATGTAATAATTAATTTAGCAAAACTTTGTTGTGCCACCAGATTACATCCACATAATAAATTCAAAGTCTACAAAACTATGCATAGTGAGGATAGCACCCTGGAAACACACAGGGTATGTTTTTCGTGTGTGTTTATTTGAATAAAGCAGAAAAGTCTATGATACCAGCAAACATTAATTACTATATACTAATTACCAGAAGGTTCTTTCATGTTCAGCTCAAAGATGTGAGAAAATTAACTCCCATGTCATTTGCTTAGATTTTCAAGGGAAAGGACAAACAAACGTTAATAAGGTCTGTCCCTTTCAAAGAGAACTTGCCATGTAAACGTACTCCTCAGATCTCACATAGGTTTAAGGGCCATTTGGTGTTATTTCAGTGCATATATTAAAATAGAATATGCCTAATTACATATGTCTCTGTTCTTGGGTTACCTACTTTCGTCAGTATTAACATGGTTCCCATATGAAGCCTTGAAAAGTTTACCATTATGATGTGAAATCAAATATTTTGACACATATCACCATGTTAGTGATAACACAGCCAATCCTATGTGAGTCAGCACTGTGACTGAGTGGTACACATATACCCAAATAAATCTGATTTCCCTGTGTCCGATGCAATAAACTGGGAAAATGCATTTATGAAATAAGCCCTGATTTGTTGGCTGCATTTGGCAGATAGCCAAAGGCAACAAAGCAACATAAGCAAAGGTTGTAATGTTGTTTGCCGACCCTCAATCAAATAAGAAATGACAAACCACACTGTCCGATTCTAAAAATTACACTGAGCATTACTGTTAAATTGCCTTTATTGTTTGTAGGAGTTCCTTCTTTGTCGTTTGTAGCTTTTTTTGTTGAGCTGGGGATAAGTGGACACAGCAAAAGTGGCTTTTGATGGCCCAAAGCATTTGTATTTGGTTGTCAGTTTTAGGCTGTAGAAAGGAAATACCATGGAGTGACGTTATCAACTCCCAAATAGTGGCAGAAAGACAGTAGGCTATTGGGTGAATGTAAACAAAATTCACAACTTGTTCATGCTGTTACTTCTGTCTTCTCATGTCAAAGTTTATACATTAGTCATTTTTCCTCTGAGCGTTGTGAAAACATTCTGTGTTTTTGAAAAACTAACCGGGTTATTAGATACAATGGGAAGAACATGAGATTTAGCCCCAGCGCTAACAAAGTATCATCCAGGCTTTGGTGGAAGCAACAATAGAGGGGTCTCCACAATATCAAATTTTAGAATCAAGGGTTTATGAGCAAAGCTTTCGCTGGACAAGAGGACCTCGGGGCCTTATAGCCTGAAGAAAGGCAATTACTTGTGTAGGTATTATTGTGTGATGGATCCTATTTGTTGGTGACCTGAAAAACATGGAGTACAATATACCATGTCTGTGGAAGCTATAGTGGATATACTGGCAAAGCATTGTTTCTTTTTGTGAATTTTATGTAATCTGAGGACAGATTGAGGGGAAAAACGATGAATAAACCACTCAAATGGATATAAAGTAAGAAGCAGTGGCGTGCAATTCGAAGTTAAAGTGAGGTGTGACTTTTCTGTTGGACTTTGCCAGCTGAATACACACATTGTAGAGTAAAATTCCCTGAGCACAACGACAACATGACAGACATAAAACAAATATTTGAAAAACATGAACAAAATTATTTGTTTGCAAACTTGTAAAGGTAGTTCAGGGCCACACATTGTTTGTGGTGACAAAATAACCTTTTTGTGAATATTTTTTCATTGCTAATCCAAAATTTGCTTCAGTAATCACTGTATAACACTCCATTACAGATGACATGTAATTCCTGGATGATTCAGTTTTTGTAGACATGCACAACCTTGAATTTCAACTGGCATTTTGGAAAACTTAAATAGTCAAACAAGAGAACACTAATACATTATTATCTGCGATGTGGAGATATCAAATGACCTAGAAAAATCAGTGGCCACATTTGTTTAATAATATTTTTAGAGGTTCAAGGTGGAGATGGGGAGCAGATGGAGGAAATAAGAAAGCAGAGCAGCAGCTGAAACAAACGAGAGACATCTTGCCAGAGAGCTGCTGTCACTTTTCAACACATTGGATCAGGCAAGACAAGGGCAGCCCCACAGGGGGGCCTAACGCTCACTTCTCTCTTGAACCTTTCATTTCTCTTCATCGCAAAACAGAGAGCTGGTTTCTGTCATGCAGATGGTCATTTATTTCACTGCAGTGTGCTGTGCAGCAGTCAGTGGCTAAATGTGTATAAAACCATCCCACCTGTTTAAAAAAATAACTATTCGTCTGTCTTAAGTCAAAACTGACAGGATCACTTTTTCATTTTGATTTCAGTTACATGCTTGCTATGTTATTATTATTTTTTACTGTAAACAAATAAAAATTACTATGCAATTCAAGCGTGTATAGTTATTACTGACACATTTGTATTTGTGGTAATTTCCAAATACAGAATCAACATTTTTAGCTAAGAATTCCTCAGAGTAACTAAAGAAAAGCAGCACACCCAGCATTAGGATATAACTTTTATAACTTTACCAACCTTAACCATGTACAAGTTTCTTATATCTGAAGCAAAGTAGATGAATTTTAACCCCAACTCTCTTACCAGTAAAACTATCAGTAGTGTGACTGGAAATTAAAGTGAAGAAGTCAAAGGATTTGAAACATTTTACCAAATTATTCTTGAACAAATGCTTGCAGGAGTCAGCTGTCAAAATGTCCACCAACCCTTCTCTCTCTTATAAAGTGAGTAAATCAGTGGTGTATAATGTGTAGATGTTGTCATGTAACAAAACTCCTAAGGTGAATGATGTAATCACAGATCAACATGTGGACAGCTTCCTGTCAACACAAATTGAGGTTTTGGCTGGGCAAAGACTGTTTTGGTCATTAAATAAAATCAATCTATGTAAACAAACCTGAATGAGCATTTCTTTTTACAACATATTCTTATTGTTTTACACTGTTTTGGTTGTCAGATGAACCAGAAAGCAGATGTTTTAAAGGATTTTATGTAACAAAAGCAAAAGAGCATTTAATAATTTTCAACACATCATTTTCATGTTAACAAATGATCACAAGCCAGGCATTTTCTCCTGTCCAATCCATTTTATTTTGTTTTAAACGTTGCATTTGCCACTTAAGGCAATAAATCAATTACTCAAATTGTTGACACAAAATTAATCCTATTCAGATACGTTTAAAACAGTCTGACAATAACTTTTCAAGCTTACTGATTTACAAGTCCTAATATATTCACATAGATAAAAATCTCCATTAAAGGAAACCAGAAAAAAAAAAAAAAAAAAAAAAATATATATATATATATATATAAGAGCTATTTGCCTCAATGTATGAATATTCAGGGCATCCAAATCTGTACCTGTTTCACAGTTTGTCATAAGGGCAAACTGCCTAATACAGCAATTCATAATCTACATGATGTCTGGAGAATTTTACAGGAGGAGACAATCACATTTCCCCCGTCTGTCACCTGTTTTACACCACCTTTTCCCTGGCCAGTCGATCCGGTCTCGTCCAGGGCCATCGCTGTCATTGTACACTGTATGTAATATGTCCCAACAGAGCACCAGGGGAACTGGCTATGCTAACACCTGAGACACACATGCACTACACACACATACACACACACACAAACACAAAGTCTCCCATCAGTCCTCCAGGTCCTGCAGGATAGAATAACACCCTGTGGAGCTGCTCCGACACCACCTGGGTCCCTCCCCCCTTCCCCCGCTCTCACGCTCTCCCTGCACCATCCCTCTGCAACATGGTCATGTCACTGCCAATCAGGCCTTCCTGTCACTGCACTGTGGTGTGCGTGTATGTAAGGCAATTGCACTGCCTCACCCCTGGAGTGGACACAGAGAGACAGAGTGATGGAGGCTGCCACCTAACAGCCTCTAATAGCACCTGACACAGCGTTACACACGGCTACAATCTCTGTGCCGCCCAGCTGAGTTTGGGTTAGGATAGGACAAGCAAGATGGGGGATGAGGAGGACTAGGGTTTTAGGTGGGATGTATAAGGAAAGAATGCAATAAATATAACTGTCATTGATAGCAAAGAGTTCACACATATTACATGGGATTATTTAATATTTTATGTCACTTTGTCATCTATCATGACCAATAAGGATTTGTTAAAGGGAATATTAAAGACATACTTGTGTGATAAAACATTTTAATGTTACTATTTTCATGCTATGAGCAATTACAAAATGCATTACAGGCCCGCTTTTACTCAGTCCTTTAAATCCAATAGATCTTATATATGTTGGCTCTTTATTAAAGGATTGACCCTTCTCCACCCTTACACACTAACCACCTAATTTGTCCTGTCCTGTAAAACTTTATGACATATTCAGACTCTTTTTTTTTCCCCTTCTCTGGATCAAACCATTTGTCCTGTACACTTCAAACAGGGAGGGTGCAGGACTTAAGTGAAGACGACCCATGCTGCCTGTCTTCCTATGCCAACTGACGCTGTTCATGACCCCCGAGCAGATGTTCCTTGTAATAATCTGCAGTTGAGAGAGGCATGCACGCCAGGTGGAGATCCTGGGGTCCACTCCCAAACGATTTCCTGCATATAAAACAAAAGGAGCTTTGAGGGATCAGCTTTCTACGACACAAAGATCGGGGTGTAAGGGTCTGCAGAGGAGAGTACTTTTGATACAATTATAGGTCTTTAGAGACAAGCAGCAGGGCTAAGCAGGCACACAGGGCACTGACTGGCTGATTGGCTGCTGGGTTGACTTGACAAAACAAAGCAGAGAGTATTTAAAACGTGCACAAATGAGTCTTAAAAGTTACAAAAAAATACTGTTATGGCAGGTGATGAAGTAAGTTGAAATATTGTGGCAGAAATATGGAAGATATGCCATAATACATATAAAACTATCTGGAATGGTTTTGGATTGGGAGGATAGGGAGAGACATTGGAAGGCAAGGCAGAGGTAAAAAAAGTAAGCCAAAGACAGGAGAGGGAGAGACTAGGGGACTGGAGCCGCCTGAACCAAAGTCCCCTAAGCAAGGACACAGCTCCTGTTACTGCCTGCTAATGGAGTGGGGCTATTTCAGTAGCATTGATTGACTGCTTTCTTCCTCTGAGCGAGCAACTTTCTCATATCTGGGGGAAAATGGATCATAAGCACCCCGGCAGATGAGAGCAGGCTGGCAGAGAGAAGAGGATGATGCTCGTGGCGTGAACATTCCTCTGTCTTCTCCTTCATCCTCACCCTCATTTTCCTTTTCCTATTCGATATCACTGTCTGGTAGTTTGGTTGTGAAGGTGGGGTGAATGGTGTACAGACTATGGGGGCTCTGAGGTGAAGTTCCTCCTCGGTCCTTTAGGGGGTGCAGTCATTCCACCGTGAAAGAGAACAAGCCCCCCTCTGCCTGGCCATAACTGTCAAATGCAAACCCTCCCGGTTGATTGTTTTCATTGTGGGGAGATGGGGTAAGGCTGAGGTAACTTTGACAGATTTCCTGAATAAGAAATGGGGCAGGATATGAGAATTTATCTGACAGGTATACACGGCTGAGATGATACCAGTGTGGAGCTGGATTAGCAGGTCACAGCCAGTTTCGGCACCAAAATAATGATGGGTACTAATTAATTTGACAGGGTGGGATGAATAGGGGTAACATCACTCACTAGTGATGAAAGGATGGCTGCTCTCTTAGTTAAAACTTTTCTCAAAAAGAGCCAATTCGAATATTATTTACATAGATTTGTGGAGTGTTGTATATAAAAAAAAATTAGACAGTAAAAGTATTTTAAACGGGAGACTTAAGTATATTTAAATGCATTAAAGCAGGTAATGAGGAAAAAAAAACTTTAACGTGGTTATTACGTAAAAATAAACACAGCAGCCTAACACTTACTAATGTCTTTAAACATCTGCTAATCTGCTTTCATCGGCTTTTCAAGCCCCAGGCATATGACTGAATGTGTGTGTGTCAAGATCTGTGGGTGAATGCCTAATTATCTGATTATATGTGTTTATTCTAATTCATCCCTCTGGAGGGCTGCACAAAATACAGAGAAACCAGCCAGCAGGCGCTCCAATCATAATTGGCCCGAGAAAGTCCCATCACCTTCTTGCTAATAGCGCAGGCCCCCACATAACAGCCGCTTGTCCGTTCATAATGTGTCATTTAAGTCATATTACATGTATCTGTTTCATCCATGAAACCCTGACACTGCCGACCATTTGACCCCTGCTGGAGCTTAACTCTGACACTAAAACTGCTTTTTAGTGCAGGAAGTATTTTTTATGCATTTCACATCCTAAATTGTTGTTAATTTGTCTCTGGCAGGTGTGTTCATATTGGATGGATCTTGACTGATTGAAACAAATGTGGGAAAGCTATCTTTCCTGAGCAAAAATATGACAGCCATATGGTCTTGTTTAGACTGTTACCTGCAAATACTATGTATTTTGATCAAATTAATTCAGTACTGAATAACTGACAGCAGAAGCAACAATAAAAAAAGAAAAAAAAAGAGGAAATGAGATTACCTTTCAGCAATATAAAGTGAAGAGCAAGAGAAATAAATTCTCAAAAGAAAGCTGCCTGTATCTTGTGGACTGTATAAAAATGTGACTGACAAGCCATCAAAACATTTCCCTGAAGTTGAAATTGTATTTTCATAAGCCCAGACAACCACAACAAATAGCTGTGGTGATTTTGATAAACCAGTTACCAAGTGTGGATCAAACCGTTCAAGATTTCAAAGGTGTGGCTTTCAATTCAGGCCTTTACCCCTTCGGAAAACTTTCTTCCTTATTTGCCAACTCACTTTGCCACTATTCAGCATTACTGTTTTCAGGGGAAACATATATATATTTATACATATATTTCTCTCTCAATAGCTGTGGTTTTAAAATATGGCCCCCTCTGAAAATGTGGTGCTCTTATCCTGCACTTGAGAGGGACGTACTTAATAGGCTTCAACTACTATTGCCTTTGATCAAGTTTAAAGAGGAGCAAAAAGGGTTCTGTAGCTAATGCTGATCCCCTTGGCTTTCTTCACACCGTGTGCTCTCACTCCTGTACATTCATGCACACATACACACACATACGTAACCCACCCCATCCCTTGCAAAGGAGCACTTGCTCCCACACACATATAACCCCACCAACCGTGAGGCTACAAATAGCTAACCAAGGTGACTCTATCGATCTCCAAACAACAGGCATGAGAGACAGACACAGGAAGACAGACTGTGAAAAGTGTGTTTCCAAATGGACAGTGGGTGGGTTACGGTTTTTGATTTCTGTTCATCACTGTTGATAAATGTAACCTTGTAATAGAACCTTCTTTTACGTGTTGTAAGTAGCAAAACTCTGAATGTTAATGGTTTTTATTGCCTATAAGAAAAGGAACTCATCAAAAAGACTATTTTAAGTACAAGTTGATGTTATTTTTTTTATTGCCTGTCTTTTCAAGTCCATTATGGACAACAAAACACTCCTATGCAGATATTGTGAATGTCTCTTCTGTTCATTATGTGCTTTACCAATTCATTTATGTTTTATTGAATTTGATGCACAATAAACATAAAGAAAGGACTTTCCTCTCTGACTTAATGGCAATTTTGTCAATTTGAGTCCACATTATACACAACCCACAAAGAAAAATACAAGACATCTTGCTCATCTAGAAGTAAATCAATAGTAACCTGCTCTTCCCTGGACATACTTTAGTTTAGGTCAGCACTTGATTCTTCAAACATGTAAATTGATTGTCTGTCGGACATTGAAAATTGCTTTAATGGTCCTCTTTACAAACGTGGTTTGTATTGATTACATTTGATTTTGAGTTGCTTTCAAGCACAAGACGTTTTTCCCCTCTGTACACTCCAGATGATTACTAGGCATAAGCTGTCTAACTGTAGTGTACAAGACTTTTTGTGCTGAAATTGGATGGGTATTAATATAGTTAAAGGGGTTAAAGGAAAGTTATTTATTTTAAAATAATAGTGTAACGTTTTGCAATACTATCTAAAATTATTCTTATTGTTATTCTTCTTCTTCTGCTTAATAACAATAATATTAAATGTACACTTTTTACATTTTTTTTTTGTTTGGTATTCTGTGAACTTATTTTTGACTTTAAGAGGATTTGTTTGCCAGGAAAAGTGAGGGTTGTCAGTCTTCTGATCTTTTATGGTGTTTATAAATGTATATCCTCAAGTAAATGCAACCTCTCTAGAGCTTTAGATAATTTTCACACCAGTTTGTACTTTGGTGTCATTGCATTTCTTTTTTATTGTTGTACATTTTCATCAGTTACATCCCTATAAAAAATGAAAAAAAATGTCTTGGAAGTTTCTAGTTGAAGCAATTTGCATTAGAAGATTTCACACATTCACAATTGTGTGTTAACTAAAAGGACAGTTTTAACACATGGGAATTTCAAGGTTCTGGTTGAGCCTTTTCCGTCCTCATTGTCCTCTATCGTTCCTTCAACAGACTGGCACTGCTCCTTGCTGTTGAGGTTTGTACTTCTCTGTTTCAGATTCAACTATGAGACAAAAACAGGACGAGAGACACATAGTAAAAGAAAGTGAGAGAGCGAGTGACAGGGCGAGAGGGAGAGACCAGGGAAAAAGAGAGTCTCCAGGGGAAGTGAATGGTTGGAATGCACGTTGAGGCTTGGTGAATAAGCTGCACACTGGGTTGGGGTGTACTGGAGGTATTGTGTTGAGGCAGCAGGGGTCACAGTGGCTGTGACTGACACCAAAACAACATTTCATGGCAGACGACATTGGTTAAAGGCCGTGGCCAGACCTCTACCCATCGACCACACCTTGAGTGTCAACCATTACTTCTTCTTATGGAGATTTCAGTTTATTTTTATCTGTGATTTACTGTCCTTTTTATTGAATCAGATTTTTTTTATTTGTTTTGCATTTAACAATTAATCAAACTTGATCATATAGTTAAGAACAAAATACATAAAATATTTACAATAATGCAAAAATAAAAGTAGAAGATGACCCTTGCTTCTAAAGAAATTTCATTCTAATAGTAATTTAAAAATTTTAGATGCAATTAATATGGGCTATCATATAATTACAAACATTTTACTTAGTTTTATTATGTTATCACAGCAATTGTATTACACTTAAAAACAGCTTGAAAAAAAGTATATCATTAAAAATAAAATAAAATAAACATTTCAAAAAGAAACAAAAAAAAACAGATATGTTTGTCATGTTTTTAATCTTTCAAACTAAAGCTACAGTGAAAGTTAGTCGAATATGTTTGAGCCTTAAGTTTACGCTCTTTCCAATCTGCTCTTATCAGTTCCCTTTAATAGCTGGCTGATAGCATAATTAGACAGCTAACATCTATTTTAGGAGTCTAATTAGCTGCAGATTAATGGGCAGTGAGGGCTGAGCTCCATAACACCAACACCAGTGACCCACTGTTACCATCAGCTGTGCACCGCCCAGAGGCAAAGATGAGGGGTGACGTGGGGGTTGTAGTTTGGGAGGCATGTGAATCTGTATATGCATGGATTTAGGACCTTGTAGTGAGTATTTAAGGGTTAAAGGTAAAGATAGTGTGTGAGGGTTTTTGATATTGTTTTAATAGTTGGCAGTGTAAAACAACAAGGTATCAGGACTAGTGTGGGGTTAAGTCAAGGTTTCTTTATGTGTATGAGTGTGTGTAGTTTGAAGGGAGCCTGCCCTCAGGTTCTTTAGACATTGTGAGGCATTGAAAGACTCACCCTGGGGGTGCTGAAGCACTAATTCTAATTATCACCAGATTACAGAGATAATGGGAGACCCTGCTGTCAAGAATCTAACACCTCTCTCTCAAACTGGTTCTCGACTGCTCTTTCTCTCTTATACGTCCATTTTACAGCCCAGCAGTCGCTACCAGTGGTAAATGCTACAGAAAGTGTTCAGAGAGAGAATGAGGTGCAGAGTGAGTAGTTTCAGAGTATTAGAGAGGGAGAGTGGGTCAGGAGATTGAAAGAGGACCAAAATTGAAAGGAGAGTGAATGTGGGTGAAATAGGAGTAAAAGAGAGTTAGAAAGATATAGAGAACGATTTAGTGCTAAAGACAAACTGCTAGGTGAGAAGGATAGGTAAGTGCATGGGGACAGAAAAGGAGACATCTCCTTGTACCTTTCAAAACTGGTTCAAATATACCTGAATGTATCTGAGATTAATCAGCCAATCACAAACTCAAACTTTTGTTTTTCTTGAGCCAGTATCACAGTAAAATCATACTGACAAAATAAAAGCCAAAACAATCAAACATGATTTAGGAAAACTGCTAGCTTCTTTTTAAACTTTAAATGAATAAATTAACTATCTTCAGAAAATGTAGTTTCTGAAGATAGAAGGAATTTTCCTCATGCTCTTATAGATTATGAAAAGTAAGGTCAGGGAGTGTGTCCCCGTGGAGCAGCAAGTGAACTGATTCTGTGCCAAATGGCATACACCACACTGTTCTGCCAATCTGTTGGAGCTTGGCTCTAAAATGCACCTGCAGACATCCTGAGGCCTGTGGTGGGGTGCTTTATCATTGCACGCCAAAGGGTTTCAAACTTTCACTCTGCAGCTATGATAATATTATTAATATTTCTACCATCCTAAAATATTTTAATGAATTATCCTCTGCACATAAAAGAGTTAAAAAAAAACCTAAAGAAAACATATATAACTAAGTTTGTCTGGTTAATTCCACTCTATAAAAAGTATTTGTACAAAAAGAACTTACAGTGGTCCATTATAAACCAAATTACCAAACAGGTAGAGTCCAATGTCAAGAGTTTTGCACTCACTTTTAATAATTCTTCGTCACTCTGATGGATTTACTGAGAGGATGAATCCTGTTTTTATTCTCAAATGAATCTGTTCAGGACTCTGATAGGGGCCATAAAGAATGACATATTTATCTTCAGGCTAGGTGGTTTGACAAGGACAGCCACAGTGAGTTATTACAGTACACAGGATAGAGGCTTTAGTGGAAACTTGTCTTCACTGCAGCTTTAGCACTGCTTGNNNNTATGTATATATGTATATATGTATATATATATATATAAATAGTATGTGCTATTATGACAAAAAGTTAAAATATTACTCCCTTTGAAATGCTACTCTCTAACTTTACATCCCCCAGATTTCTATTTCTTGCATTACTGACCTGACAGTATTATAACACCTCCCGTTCCACACACACTCACACAAACACACACTCCTCTTCAAGTGCTTATTAGTAATGAGCACCATTAAAATTTATCAGCCACTGTTTTATTGCAACTTGTATTATAAATCATATAGATGGAGGTAATATATAACTGTTTGTAGTTTATTATGAATCTTATATTGTTATTTTCCTTACGGGGTACGTTTCTGTTGTTTGACCTTCTATAAATCAGCTCTTTTAATTAACTGAGCAACAACTAGTTGCATTTAGAGAATTAGGTATTGAATATCTATGCTTGCCATTGAAATTCCAGGTTCATTCAATAGTCTGAAAAAACCCTCTGCTTTTCCATATTATAGAAGCACTCATGTCACTCAGAAGTATGCACATACATGACATTATTTAACAATAGAAGAGGTAATTGTATTCTGTGGAGTCTTTTTTTCTTCACACAAAAAATAAATAATGGAAAATAAACAAAATAAACATTTCCTTTTTGTGAGATTTCATAACTGTTACATTTCTAACAGAATATTGAAATTATTATTTTTTACACAGAAATATATTGCTCATTAAAAAAAATGATCAGGACAATTTATTAAAACTATTTCTAACTTCCAGCTGAAATTAGTTATTGGCCCACAATGTATTTTCTAAACAATAATGTGTCAATAGATGTATGTATTTTCTTTGTATACTGGAAAAACCTGATGTCAATATGTTGTGTTACAATCAGCATATCCTTGCTAACCATTGTACAGTCAATTGTTTTGCCATTTTCTCTTACAGTATATAAACCTAATTGTTGCTCTTATAACTCTTCTAGCTGTGGAGTGAGGGAGCGTGGGGAAATGGACTTTCCCATTGTGCTTCATGCTTCAGAAGAATGGTACATTTGTCATTTATGTATATATTTCAAAGAGCTGCTCCTGTAAAGCAATCCACTTGCATTCTTCCTTTCCGTGATTTGTTCTGTGGGACCACAGTGTTGTCTGCTGTGGCATGTGGAGTTTGAGCTGGGGAGTTAAATGGATTAATTACCTTTAAGGTCCTTTTGCGTCTTTTATTTCACATACAGACTCACTGGGGGCTTTTGAAATGTACCATACCCACCACTCCTAATGACATAATCACGTAATTAGGTGATTTTCAAATAGAATCGCCACATAAGTAGGAGGTTAATTTTCCTGCCAGCCTATCCATCTGATTTGCAGGGTCACTGGTTTCTACAGTGTCAGTTCAGAGAGAGACCAAATTAAGTTATATGATATAAATGTATATGTAAAGCCAATGTTTAGCAGAAAACCTACACTGAACACAATTTATTTCCATAGTTAGTAAGTATATGGTTGCAGAATATTATTGTTAAACAATTGGCCAGAAGAATATAAATACATGAAAAATGTTGCTAGAGTAAATTGTAAACCTATTTTTTAAGCTGGTTACGATTAAACAAGTAATTTCTATGGCCTTTTTTTTTAAATTGAGGCATTTTTATTTGTGATTGGCAGTGGATTTGCACAAGTTATTTGCCAGTATCACCTCAAAGAATAATTGTATAGAAGTCAAAGTTTCTATACATCACTCAATAATTCACACATAAATCTTACTTAGGCAGAGTCCTTATAGTCTGTTATGTGCCAACAGAAACCCCTACTGTACCCCAATAAAATATATTTTTATGGAAAAAAAACAGCAATCGTATAAAAATTTGATAGACAGGGTATCTAATTTCTATCTATCTAATAGTATCCTGGCCCAGCATGAACTGCGATCAATAGAAAGAGAGGAAGCGGAAAAGCTTGGTTTCTAAAGCATCAAATCTCAAATAAAGATTTTCCCTATTCTTGGAAATTCTGTGGTGACACGGCTGAAATGCTCTCCTCATTGACTCCAAACACAGGTCCATTGCCCACGAACACTTGGGCCTGCCTGGAGCATTCTAATATGTGATGTGAAACAAGAAGGTATCCTTTCATTCAGTCCACTGTAGGCTTTTGTGGGAACAATCAACAGCTCTCCACAGCAAGAAGGCGTGAGGAGCAATTCCTGTCTCCTCTCAACCACAGGAGGAGAAGAAATCAGATAATTAAATGTGAGAAACGGCATAGAAAGGGAAAAGGGGGCTGGACCTTTATGCACGGCTACTTTCTTGAGGCTACCTGCTCAGGCGTGGCGCTAGCTAGCGACTGAGCAAGCTAGCTATGGTGGTATACAGCAAGGGCCCTGCAGCGGGGAAACGATAACGGAGCAGACCATGACAAAAACGACTGCAAAGCCCCTCAATGCTCCACCTGGCAAACACAGACGGTTGTTAGGGACCGGCAATTCAGGCATGTCCTCTTCAAGTGGCACCACGTCCATCAGAGCCCATTCTGAATGGGCCCTCTTGCTGTTTGCCTGGCCTGAGCTCCAATGATATGCCTCACTCCCCTCTGAAACTCCATAGACTGGTTTCACTGTCAGAGCAATGGGAGGAGAGGTGTTGAGTAGCAGCTTTTGTTGAAGACAGATAATGGGAGCGAGGAGAAAGTGTTAAAAATGATTGTGTCTCTGTTGGGGCTCAGTGTTGAGATCTGTGGACTGAATCACATCATAATAAGGAAGTGAAGCGAAACAGGTCCCTTCTTTTATGCTCCTTCAACAAGGCATAACGTGGCAACCATGTTTTGTTCTTCTGGCCAAACATGTAGAAACAAGGAGGTTATCTGAGAAAGTTAAGCAATAAACAGGCAAAAGATGTTGCCATTACAGTATTGCCTTAACTATACTAATTTGATCCATGATGAAATAAATAATGGAAAATTACTTGAACTGATATAAATAGTTTCATTACATTTCTCTTTTTCTTTAATGAGCATGTGATAGTTAAATAACAGATGAGTCTCTTCCAAAATCATTGTTTATTAGTAAATGGCTCGGGTTTGATAATAGCTTATATTTTGTGATCTGGGCAATATTATTACTAATTAATTGTTCTTCTAGTAGAAATAAATATTGCCAATCTTCTGTGTTTGTGTATGTTTCTTGTGTTTGTGTGTACTGCATTTGCTTCTGGGTCTTACATGAATACAAATACCTCTGTTGAGGGTCAGTGAGAGGAGAGCTTTCTTCACTCTATTGACTGAAAATCTAGTTGTCTCATCTCTCTAAGCAGATGTCTTTCCCCAAGCATCTGTTTGTATTAGTACTGTAATTGCTAGTGATAATAAGCCCATTGATTCAGTATCTAAGGAAATAGTCAATCAGGGCAGCCCATTCGTCTTACTTTTCTTGACAGTTTTCCCCTCTAGCTAAACAGACAGTGCCAGAGCCTGGGCTTTGTTGACTGGATTGGAAAAGCAGACTGTGGTTGGTTGGGAATAGCTAGCCTGTCGACTCTGAGTGACTGATGGGGCCGTTGCAAACACACTGGTGACCCAATGGCCCTTACAGGAGGCCTAGGGTGATAGATGTGTTGATTTGTTTATAGAAGACTGAGCCCATCCTCTTTTTTCTCTTCTTTCTCTCTCTCTCTCTTAAACTTTATTCATTTGCTGCTCTTCTATGTTATTGATTATATATTTTTCTACTTAATCACTTTGTATCCCTCTTCATCCCCATAACTTCTGTTAATTGCTGGTAGGTTTGTAATGATTTGCTTAGCTGAAAATAAGCAGACCATTTTGAATAACTGTTATCTGTGTTGCTGTTATTGCTGTTGCAGTGAAATACATTACTTTTATAATTTGTGTATAAACTTGCAAAACCAAAGAAATAGATGAATTTGGCGAACCAGTTGGATTTATATGCTTCAGTTTACCAGAAAAGAAATGAACTGTGCAACTGTTACAGCTCACATTTTATCCAAAAGACCAAGAGCCAAGTAAATGTCTCGATTAAAAATACCATATTATATTCATAAAAAAACAAACAAAAAATAACTGTTAACATTCAGTTTTAGACTGAGAACACATTATCAGGCTTGCAGTAAATGTACCCATTAGTTTCTCTCCATAAACCAGTAGCAATCTGAAAGGTGAGTGAATTCTAAATACCTTCAAAGGGTGGACTGGGAGTGAAAGTGAACCATGTCCTACCTAGTTAATAATTGTCCCATTCAGTGTGCAATGTGTCCAGCTCTATGACTTCAGAAGCTGTAATTCTGTCAGAAATAAATCACTGAGTGCTGCTTTAACTAAATGTGTTCATTGGTTGGGGTTAAAGGTCAGAGCCACCCATTACTCTGTACTGCCAACGAATCATTATTGCCATGTCAATGATGTTACAAATGAGACTTTGTGATGAATCTTTTCCCACGACTTCAAACAAACTAGAGCTTCCGAATAAGTGCGTGTTAAAGATGTACATAGCTGTCCAAGTTGAATCATTAATGTGTGATTTTCATCACTCTGGAGTCAAAGTTAGTTAGTAAGGACAAGACATGCATACCCTTATTTGTACCCTTGTTTCCCTGTTAGATTTAAAAAATGCCTTACTTCTTTTTATGTTTATGGAAGTATAAAGGCAATAAAAAGAAATGCTAAAACAGTTTTCTGTATGAGCAGATGCATTTGTACACACAGACATGCACAGAATAAGAAGAAAAGAGGAGAGAGTGAGATTCTTTACGGCTTGTCACAGGCCTGTCACAGCATCAGTAGCGAGTTTACGGTGAGCGTGTCTTATTATGCACAGCATCTGAAAACTGTAGTAAATTAGCAAAACATATGGTGACTTAATGATATCAATGAAGCAGCCATGAGGGCTGCCTAGGAGCAACTAATCTGTTAGATGCAGAGTGGTGTTGCTTGCTGTGTCCCACTGTTTCCCTCTGACTGATAGAACAAGCCAACGCTACGTCCATTAAGATCAATACGCCAGTCATTATGATTGTAAAAAGCACATTTACCAGGGTTGTCAGGCTCATTACTGCAAGCAGATGGCAGCGCTTGCACTTACACTTCTAGACAATCAAAGTAGTGACAAGACTTAAAATTAGAATCTATAGTGCTTATCTATGGCCTGTTGGTTCAGTGGACACGAAAAAGCAAAGCTTTACATACCACAACTTAGTGAGTATGGACTGGACTTGTTTGGACACAGGTAATGTTTTAAACTGCAAACACACTGAATGCATTCTTTGGTATTACTGCAAAGATAAATCACTCATAACCTATGGCATGTTATTATTGGGATTAAGATAAGATCCTTTATTGATCCCTTTCACTGTTACAGTAGCTCAAACACAAAGTGAAAGAAAAATTTGAATAATATTAGTGGTTAGTTAAAAAAAAACTGTATGTACAAAATATATTGAAATAAAATAATTTTATTTTATTTATTTATTCTCACATGTATATGCACAATATATAAAATATATAAAACAAAATAAATTACATAACATTGTGCCACCATGCTTGAAAGGAGCAGGAAGAAGAAGAAAAAAGAAATGATAACACCTGTACCTTAGAACACACAAACAACTGATTTGTAATTTTTCAGAAAAATACTTGATGGAATTACCCATTTAAAGTCGACCCTTCATTCATATGTCATTCAATTCATATTAACACTAATATTTAAACTCTATCTTACTATCTTCCATGTATCACACACACATACATATGACATTTACACTCTCATGCATATACACGTGAATGAACGTGCACACCTGTACACACCTGTACACACACACACACACACACACACATATATATATATATATATATATATATATGCACATGTTTGCAAACCCATTGTTGAGTAGAATAATCAAACAGTACTTGCAAAACAGCTGAATTCTCCAGTCAATGCATGCATAGTCATAATATTACAGTTCAGTCTGATTATTATCCTAAACTGGCAACTACAAGCGAGTTTCAGGTCTGATGACAGTTCGAAAACCAAGCTTCTAGTCTGACTGATTGATGTTCATTTGCATCTACATAAGCAGAGATTACATTGGACTGCTTTCTGAATTTTTTAGGAGAATCTGCCATTTTCTATAGCAAATTAGCAAAACAAGGTGCTCTCTTTTTTACTGTTTGGTCATTTATTGTGCTTTGCTATCAACTTCTATCTTCAAATTACAATTAGTTGCTGTTGCAGTTAAAACAGTGTTTCTTGTATAACCTACTGTATATTACACATTATAAAAGATAACAGCAACCTAGTCTTACTAAAACTGATAGCAATGTGTTATCTATATGTGCAGACTTAGCTGACAACTTTTTCATGTGAAAGAAACCCTAATCAATAAGCCATGCAACACTGTGGTCCATGTATGCCAATGTATAGATGTCTAGATTGTCTAGATGTAGAGCTTGAAACATGTTTTAAAACACTTTAACCAAACTGTATATTAATTCTAAACCATGTATACACAACTTTATTCTTTATTCATAAATAAATGGGAGTTATGTAAAGTAGTGAGTCATCACAGAAAGTACTACACAAATGTAACAACACAAGAAAAGATTTGTGTTGTGTTGTGTGTAACAATCCCTAGTTAAGGGAGGGGGACAGAGGGTAGTAGTGTTGACATCATTATATAATGTTGCAGCATGAGTGACTACATCACTTGTGTAACTGTGTTGCACTAGAAAACTGAGAAAGATAAACATAGTTACATATATACAGTTTTTATTTACTCTGAATATTTATTGTGAGTCTTTTTTTTTCTTGTGGACCTAATTAATCTATTTGATATGAGATCCGTTTGAAATATTATATTATTTTGGAAGCATACATTTCAATAAAATGAGGTGTCATTTGGAATTTTTCAAACACTAAACAGTAGACTTTGAATTTGGTGAAGTGTTATCAGGGCAATAAGACTATGGCGCAAAGCCATGTTGTCATCAGAGATGACATCACTGCAGCGGGGAACATCAGTTCTTATGTAGCTCTAATATTTACATGCATGTTTAAGAACTGCAACTTCCCGCTAGATTATGTATACTAAGCTAAAAAACGAAAAACAATTGACATGAGATACTGCAGAAGAAAATACTCCTAAAGCCTTTTATCAGGGAATCTGTTCTGATATCCAGGGAAAGTTCACTTCAGCGTCTCAGTTTGTCTTTAAGGAAGAAGTCATGCTCTCTTCTTGTTCATCCTGCTCTCTTTCTCTTCCCCCCTAGACACTCCAAATAAATGGCTAAAAAGAGATCTACTTAAAGCTGTCAGACAGTGTCAGAGCCAACAGCCGGGCCATTCCGCACGACCTACTCCCTGACCCTCTCTTTTCAGGGGTCACTTGTAGGCTGCCTCTGGTGGGAGTGCAAGGAAGTCATGCACTGAATGATAATGTATAAACATATATATCTCCCTGACTTGGTTGTGCCCCATTTTAACAGTCACTGAGGAGGAGTATGTAAGATTGCAGCATTTGCCCAATTTTATAGTAAAATCATCCTTTTATATGCTCCCATGGTGTAAATCTACAATTCTGGTTAATAAAATGATTACACAGATTAGAAGATACTTTATTAATCCCTTTGGAGGTCCTCTGGGAAATTTGGGTAAATTTGGGATTAGGTTATTTAATTAAAATGTGTGCTCAGCATTGACTTGTGGTGAGGACATTAGAATGAGTTTAATTATATTAACAGTATTATATTATATTGATATACTTAAAATATAAAAAAAAATAACAGAAACATAAGCAAATATTTCTGAATTAGTATTTATTGATGTGACCTACTGGTCTGACAAGATGCTAAAAGTGCCTTATTTCTGTTTGAATGCTGGCTTGATTTTACCCATCACTAAGCCAACCGAAGTCCATAATTGGCCGAGAACTTTGTTCGTGATCATTGACCTCCTCTAATAAGAGGTTTTGCAAATTCAGTTATTATGGCACACATGGTAAATTATTCCATTGCTTTGTGTTACTTATGACAGTGGAGTCATAGGGCTCGGCCCCAAAGCTGAGTTTTAACATTAATGCCTTACCTCTCATCAATATTAAAGGAGTCTTTAGAAAGGGGATGGTGTATGTGTGAGTGGGTCTTAAAGAGAGAGAAAGGGAGAGGTGAAATGACATGTGATTATAACTCACATGCTCTGTAGGTTTAAAGCAGTAAACAGCATCACAGTCAAATATAAGCTTAACAGGTAGTGTGTTGAGATACGCATGCGACATGTGTGTTTTTATTTTTTTAAACTATACTATAGCATTCTTATTGTTTTCTCTGTATATAGTGCTGCATGTTGCCATGCTACAGCTATTAATTACTGACTCTCACAATATTTCTGATCATGTTTGCTAAGCTACCTTGTTCCTAAACCTGAATAAAATGTAAGGAATGATCTTTGTTTCATAAAAAGAGGGGATGAGACATGCAACAGGATGATAAAAAATGTAAAGGAAAAAATAGGCTTAAGAAAAGGAAGGAGAAGATGTCAGTTGGTCATTGGTGAGGGGCCTGAGTTTGACAGATGCTTTCAGTGATGACCATCTGCCCCAAACAGCAGAGGTGCTGAACTGCAGGTTTTAGAGTTGCTCCTTCCAACAGCTTCAAATGAGGCAAAGGAGGGGACCTCTGGACAAAAGGTTGTGCTGAGAGAGGAGAGAGGGGCCACGCCACTGCTGTACAACTTTAATTTATGATGGATGAGATTGGAGGAAAGGTCAGGTGGTGATAAATATGAGAGCGCTTGTCCCAGGAGGTCATCAATTATGCTGCGGATTCTAACTTTCGATCTTGCAGGGGAAATGGATCTCTTCTTTGTAAGAAAACTATCTCTCAGAAAATTGGAGTGAATTAATCAAATTGGTGAGGAAGTGGGTGAGGAGTGTGAGTTGGGGGGGAGGCATATCATCTCAAATCTGAGCCATGATCCGTATCTGAGTCGGGGTCTCATGCTGTGTTTTGATGCACAACTGCTTCCCTAAATAGCATTACAAGGTACAGAGGTATGTCTTCTGAACCAAGACAGAGTTTAACATTGATTTACACAACCTTTCACAATGGCAATGAGTGCAAGTTAGCCTCATTCTTGCAATGAGTGACAAAAACAAACAGACACTATTAACATAAATAACAGACATGGAAAGAACCACAGCTTTCATGTCAAACTGTATAATGGCTAAAATGTTATTAAATTGAATATTATACTGAATTGAATAAATGATAATATCATACTCTTTATTTTTCATTGTACAAATAAAAGTTTAAATGTTTTTTCTCCATTTTATTTAGAATTTAAAATACATCTACCAAGAAACACTGAACATTTAACTCAGTGATTGTTTTTTCCTAATAGTATTTCTTCTAAACAGTTGAATCTAAAGATGAAGGAAGATGCAGTTTTTTTTTTGTCTGGTTGATTGTCAACAACTTCCAAAAGCAACAAAGATGTAACAAATAAAGTTTTGACATTAACACATCACTCAGCCTTCACAACCTTTATTTCTTTGAAAGCTCTCAGAGAAATAGGTTAAATTCCATCCCGAGGTAATGAAATACAGAAGTCTCTTCTTAAAAGCACCAAAAGGAACAACAATAAGATCACAGTGGCTGACCTTTGACCAAGGCCGCAGTCCTTTTATCATCTCAGTCCGTCCCCTTTTCTTCCCCTTGGCAAAAAACTGCCTCTCCAGGAAAAGTTATTAGCCTCCCCTATTGTTTCACAAACGCAGCCCCGTAATGTAGAAAAGATTGCAATGATTATGGGACAAACGGAAGAAAAAGGAGACAAAAACGAAAGAAAGGGAGAAAAAAAGATATGGGTTGATGGGACTCTAGTAAAAGTCCTAATTCTTTCATCCTTGTGGTGTATATCAAGCCAGCGCTGAAGGGGTAATGGTCTTTTTATTCAGCTGACAAGAAGCCTGGATGTCAAGCACAATTCCAATCGATGGGTCTCCATTGTCTCCTTGCTGGCCCACAAGGACCAAAAAACCCCTTACTTGAATTATCTTCTACAGCTCCAAACAGCTGTTTTTAACACAGTTGAAAAGATAAAGCAATATATTAGTTGGGTCTATGTTGCTGTGGTGACCCCAATGAAAATGAATTACCCTTATGCCACCACTATTTTCTGCCTCCAGCAGTATTATGGGTTTCTAATTGCACCCCCTTTGTGCTTAGTGTGCAAATGGTTCATTCATTCTTTTTAAATAATTTAACCATTTTGGGCTTTAAATGAGTTATACTGGCTATACTGTAGATATTCCAATTTTATGTTTTTAAAATGTGTCAATGCAATCTTAGTGGTTATGTTTCTTTTTTAGATTTAAATAAATTAAAAAAAGCTTCATAAGGTGCAATTTTGGATAATATTTGTCATTTACAAATTTTCTTAAAGGCCAACCCAACACTATTGTGGTTATTTTTGGGAGGAGCCACGTGGAGGAGAATCAGACACACGACAATTGTTGTCTCCTTTTCCAGATTAATATTGAGTGATTCACTTTTAATTTCTTATCTCACCTTCACACCTGTCCAAGTCTTTGTTTGTGGGTAGACATCTTAGTATTTGGAAGCCCTGAAAAAAAAAAAATATATAAAAACAAAAAACCTAACAAAAGCAGCTGTTAACCCACCCAGGTCAACATTCATACTTATTATGTGACTTACAACCACAATAAACACCTTCTGTGAAACATAGAGAGACAAGTGCTACATAAAATACCAAATAAAAGATTTACATCCAGAAATCCTTTCAGTCAGTCATGCACTTGAAACAAGCGTGTGAGGTAGTGAGCTGGCTGTTATGGTGACCAGCCCTACCCCCCACCTCCAATCAGCAAAAATAAAGTGTAGAAATTGTGCATTGAAGGGCTCCATTCTTGCCTCCCATGTCCCAGGGTGTGGTGTAGGGGTCTCCTAAATGTGCCATGTCGTATTGATCCATATGAACCTTAGGAAAAAAAAAAAAGAAAAAGCCAGACAAGCACTTACACAACACCCCAGCTGAGTAAGGGCTATTGTTGTGCCACAAAGCAAATCAATTGTCTTTGTATGAAACAATGTGTCTTCCATATCGCAATATTCATGCTTTCATTCTTTCTTATTCACCTTTGAGAAATCTTGTAAAAGCAAAATGTGGCTTGAGTAAAACCAGGAACAGAAAAGACTTTTTTTTTTTGCACCCAAAATTATGTAAAAAAGAATTCTAAAGCAAGATAAATCTCACAATTGTTCACGTGAACTATTTTGGAAATTGGTGTTCCTTCCTCAATTAGAAATGTTCTTAGTAAAAGGTTTTGGCTAAAATGACAAATGCTAAAATGCAAATAGCTTGGCAGTAACACTCAGCCTTGTGAACTCTAATTTTTTTGCATAATATTTATGACTAAGATGGGAAATTTGTGAATGATAAGCACTTAATTTGTTGCCAGATGTGCCTCATGAAATCAATTTAGTTGACATTTGGAACTTTAACCAAAACCATGTATGCTCAAAATCAGTGAGTCAGTAACCCCGTTTTATTTCACTACTTCTGGAGTTTGGATTTTTTTACTGTGGAATTGCTTTACTCACGTTCCCTGCAAAATGGTGTTAGTAAATAATTAAGTGAAAGCAATTTCTTTTATTTTGGGGACTTTTTTAGGACAGTTGTAACTCAAAGCCTTTCATACACAAAGAAAAAAGAAGAAGAAAAAAAAAGCATTAAAAAATGAGCAGTTAAAATGCCATAACATTATTATTAAAATAACTGAAAAAAATTTAAAAAACTCATTTGGAAAATACAATTTTAACAAAAACTCAAATTAAGTTCTTATCTAAAAACAAAAAAGATGTCTGCGTGAAAACTTTGTCGACCTCAACATTTTTTACCAGTTTATCACATTGTTCAATACACATGAGATACAACCAAGACTCTGGTCGCTGTGCTATCTTACACGTTTATTTCAAGTGAAGGAAACAGCCGATAGCAAATAATGAAAAATAAGCCTGTTTTAAAAAAACTGCATGTCTGCTTTGGAATCTTAAGCACATGGGTTCACAATGTCGTCCTCATACTTGGACTGTGCAATGTGAGCAAAAGTAGAAAGGAAAAAAAAAAAAGAAACTCACAGCACTCAGTTTTTCTGAAAACTAATATGTGACCCACTGATGAAAAGTTCTTCCTTCGGAATTAAGTTGAATGTCCAGCGTTATCTCTCTGTTGGAATTTCTCTTATCACCCAGAGGGAAGCGAGTGACAGATTGATGCAAGTTCTTACCTGAGCCTCCCCACGTACCTTCTATATGTATCCTGCAATGGACAGATACTGTTAGTGCACCTCGCTATTTTATACTTAGACCTCTCAAAAGCTGTTGAGAGATGAGGGTAAGGGAGATAGTCTTGGGCATCTGTGTGCTTGGGTGGGTGGAAGATTTGGTTTCAAAAGATGTGGGGCTTTTGTCTGCGTACCGAAATAATATTATTGCACAACATACAGCCATATTAAAGGAATTAAAGCAACACATTTCATGTTTTACTAGGGTTATACCTTTGCTATTCTTGTTTGTCTTCCAGCTCATTTTCTTTCTGGTGTTTTCACTAAACTTGTTCAAATAAATCTGAACAAAATGCACTTTTAGAACTGCAGTGCATCAAGAACTCATCATCACTTAGGCATGTTTTGGAAAATACCATATTATGTCTTCTTTTTTTCTCATTAGCAACATAACACTTTTCTTCTCCTTTTACACAGATAAAAATTGGCATAAATATTAAAAACACTTGATAAATACACAACCTTATGTTGTGATACATAACTACCACCTATTTATGACCTCAGTTACTATGAATACATGTTTTTTTTCTATTATTTTGTAAGGATTAGTCTGAATTAAATAGATCAGACTTACATTATTTTCCTTTGTGTTTACATAGAAAACAGCTTTACTTAATGTCACTTTTCATTGTAAGGTTGGGAAGGTTTCTGATTAGTCAACAGACAACAAAACAAACACTACTTCCAGTTTCTTTTATTTTCAGGAACTGCATGGGAGACCACATAGTATACTTTTTGCTCTGAAATTATTATTTTGAATTACCAGCTGAATAAACACTTACTGCTTTACTTTTTTCAGCAGCTAAGGTAGAAAAGAGAGATATGTTCTTGGGAAGGGAGGCAGAAGACTACACAGAATATATGCATCATCATGACAAGACAGGAGTGGAAAAAGTATAAACATAACAGAGAATAATTCAGTTTGGATTGCAGATTGGAATAAACCAGTCACTTATTTTGAAATTAGGTTTCAGTGTCAGTTTAGTAAAAAAAACATGCATTTGTATACAGCATGCAGTCCAAAACCACAGTATGAAGTAAGTTATCATGTAAAAAGTTGATTTACTTTTTTTAAACATTAGTCCAACATTACGGGTTTTAATATTCTAAATATAAAAATATTCTGACATTACAAAAAAATGTGTTATGGTTTATATGTTTCATACCAAAGTTGTTTGAGGAGGAATTTTTATTCACTTTGGCTGATATTTTGGTATCAATGCATGATCAGAATAGCAAGAAGAGCTGCACATAGTGTCACAGTATACACACTATACACACGTACACCACATTTAATAAGGTACAACAATCTTCAAATCCAACTAATTGCAGTAATTCCATAGATGATAGTAACACTATGTCTTATGATATCAGTGCTAGTCTTAAATGCAACTAAAATAACATAGGTTTAATTATTAAAATGGTCTTTACCAGACCCAACACCTGCATTTTAAAATTTAAGAAATAAGCCCACACACAGAACTTTATGGAAACTGTAAATGGCATCAAGTAAGGCTTTGATAATCCATTAAAGCATTAACGGCAGAAGCTCTTTGCACCCTGAATAGAACAAATGAGCTAAAACATATTTCTGAAGCCATACATCTACATTTGCTGGTTGAAACTGCTTCAAATTGATTGCTTTCATCCCCAGGTTGCAGAAACTTAAGATGTGTCTGTCATCCACTTTAAGATGCACTTAAATTGGCTGTGGGTAACGCCTGATTAGTCAGCTTGCCAGAGCAGCTTCAGACAGCTTTATTCACTGCTAGAAGTGCTGACTGCAGGCCCCAGAACCAGGACCACCAATTATTGTATGAGAGGTTATGATCCGAGATCAGTATTTCTATTTGAAGATGCTTTGGGACTCTGGATTATGACAGCTAAGGTCTCCTAGTCTACAGGTAAATTTAAAACCTTTGTTGAGCTGTGAGACGAGTTAAACTTATGACTTGCACATTATGTGATCCAGCTTTGTTTAATGGTCTAATAACTTTGAAGCTTGTAGTCAGTGAGCCATGTATAGCTTTTTTTCCCCTCTTTTTTAAATTACAAAGCTGAAACGTGTGTAGACATTTGTGATATTTGAAAAAACCTACATTAACACTGATCAAAACTTGACATCCTGACAGTATATCTTAAACCAAACTGCAGTGAGCACTTATGATGACCTCTGACCTTAAACTAGTCCGAGGAGATCAGAACAGCGGAATACATCTAAAGCCAGGGTGCTGAAGTCGAATCCCTTTTGCTGAGCTATCGGAAGAATCTGCCTTCCTCTGCATACCAAGACGTGGCTCATACTCCGCCAATAATCTGCACCTGGACAGTGTTGTTCTACTTGTGGGCTTATCTGAAAAGTCATACATTTTATCATTCAGCAGGTGCAGTCAGGACATGGTTTAAGGCAGACAGTCTCTTTTATCAAAAAAGTGCATCTGTGTCTGATGCCAGGGATTCAGGAGGGAAATGATGGCATATGGAGCTGGTGCAATGGATAATGTTGAGTCCATCGTAATCAACATATTTTGAAATAAAAGAATCAGTTTAATAGTAATTATGTTCCAATTTTTAGGAGCAATTTATCAGTAAAGATTGAAGAAAATATGGAAATCTTTTTTTGTCAAATGGTTAACGACTCAAAGAACAGACTATGCAACTTTTGCTGGAAAATTTAGTCAAACCTCCTTTATGTTACTTTTCTTTTCTTTGTTGATGGATTATCCATCTGGGTATCATTCACAGCGCGTGGTTTATTCTCATAAAGGAATATTCCAGTAAATCTAACAGTTGTCTTTTAGGCTGAGAAGCGGAAGGAAGACAGAAAAAGCAGGACTCTACGAGGTGATGTATTACCCTGTAGGCATTGTAATTTGTTATATAAGCTTCATGTAAGCTCAGCAGCAAGATTAAAGACCTCCAGTTTAGTGTATCAGTCACCCGTCAACTGCTGGGTCAATTTCCCTTTAACCCTTGTTTTGTGGTTCATAACCCTCTTACAAATATGACACTGTCAATCAAACCGTTGCGGCCGAGCTTTCTCTGACTGCCCTGGTTTTCCTTTTTGCCTTCTCACCCACCATTTAGTCACAAGAAAAAAAAAACCCTCCAAGTGTTTGGTTTAAAGCATTTGTAGTAGATTTTAGGCATTTCTAACATTACTATTCTGCTTTGGTTTCAAATGTGATTAATTTTAATTCCCATTAATTAATACTGCTTTTGACATGCCGTGCATTCAGCGTGTTGGTAGTTTGCCTCACAGTCAGTTTTTCTTCCAGGATTTGGGAAACAGGCATCTTGTGAGGCTTACTAGTCATTAGCAGGCAGCAGACAGTGGATGCATTACACACTGTGACATAAATGACTAAATGAATCAGTGCATCTATTATAGGGTGTGTTCCCTTCATGGTGCCGTGATACGATAAGCCCATATTTTGTTTTGAATCCTAATGACTGGCGTAGGTGTGCATTCATCATGGATTATTGGGGACTTAATTTAATTGAGCTAAAGCGATCGCCTGTAAATCACATTACACTGTCATTTCTCTTTACACCAAGGAGACAAAAGCCCCCGCTGGCTGTGACTCGACAAGACACCAAGGTGGGTGTTCCAGCACGCAGTTATATTCCACCAAAAGAAAGATGGAGTTACGAGGATTAGAGCTGTGTATTTATAATTCAAAATAGCCTCTTTGAATATCAATAATGGAAATGACTGTGCACACAATGAGAGCTGTTATAATGTTTGATTGTTGTCACTGGATATCAGCTCAAGCTGCCGTTGTAGCTCTTTGTCTAAATCCAGTTAGCATGGTGATAAACTGGGGTCTGACAGTGTTTACTCTGGAGCTGCGGCGGTGCGGCTGGAGGAATGCTCTTATCACTTTTATTGCCAAAGCTTCACACACTCTTGGTTAACAAACTGCATGGGAAAATGAGAGCTGACAGCGCTCAGCCCCCTCGGGTGCAGGCAGCTTCATTCTCTCAGCTAATGTCCATCAGTATCCATCATTATTCAAATGAGTGAAATGTGATTTTGTCAGAAAGAAAGAATTATGTGTCTAAGCTATTTTGACCTACTGTGATGTTTGAACTTTGCTCAGACAGAAGCAAAGCTTTTTTCTATAAAAAAAACCCCTTGGGCATTATTTTACCTACAATTTGTCCTCTTAAAAAGACGTCTCACTATTAATCAGGCCTGCATGGCCTTGGCATCAATTGTAGTAAGGGAAATTGATGATTAGCTACTTTACAATCAGTTGTGAAAAATAAACATGATAAATGACAAATATGCTTTAAAAATTTGGTGGATAAGCCATTTCTGGTACAGAAGCAAGGCCACCACCCATGAAAACAGTTACTCCATCATTGTATAAATGCAAAATAATGACACTGAAAAATTTCATTTAAACTTACCCAAGAGGGAACACTTTAAAACGTGAAGGAGGTGTTGCGAACCACAAAATGAGTCGCAAAGAAAACACAGCGACACAACTGTGAGCAGGCCCTCTGCATTGAGTGGAGGAGGCCAAGTGTATTGTATCCATAACCTGCTGTTATTGCCACACAACACAAGCGGTGGTGGCGGCCCCAGCCACTATGATGGAGCACCCTTCTCTTCCTGAGAAAGAATGTTTGCTTACTATTTCATCATCCCCCGGGGCCACAGGAAAATAAGCCCATCAGTTGTCATTGTGACAGGATAAAAATGGAGCCGTCATATTTCAGTAACACAATGCCGGCGCAAAGAACGAGAGAGAGGGACAGTGAGAGAGTGCCATCCAGCACCATCACCCTATCCTGCAAATGAATTATGGGCCAGATTCTTTCTCACGCACAGACTATAAGTTAATATTATCTCCTCAGGATAATTATAGTAAAGTTCAATTACTGACACAGCATTACCGTGCGGCCCTGCACCACAGGTTCTGACACATACCCCTTTTATACATTTATCTTTTCACTCTAACACAGTAAATCTGCATGGTGGCAGTGATTTATCTACCGGTGCTCGGACCCAACTCTACCACCATTCTTCTTCACATACAATGATTGGCCCAGGTCCCTCGAGTCCCCTTGAGCTTAATGTAAGCTTTTCTTTTTACACAGTGTTTTCAGACCAATTTGTGTGCCCCCCACCCCCCGCCCCCCACCCTTTTTGTTTTCAATGAATGGTGCAGAGGTCTGGGATTTTGAATTTACTACACAAGATGTATGACCTAGTGATTGCTATAAGAGGACGCCCATGAACTCTACTGCAATTCCTCTGGGTGTGCCAAAACAACTGCATTGTGTACAACCTGAGCTCTTAACAATACAGCTCCAACGCACCCATCTTGGAAGTTTCTGGGCAATAACCTTAACACTGACTACCTGAGAGCATTGTACCGCCCTGTCAGGTCTGGTGATATTTTGTTGGCTTGGTGTATTGGTGCTTTTCAGAACAATGTGGAAGGCTACAGAGCTCCTACTTAGCCAGGAGCAACCCAGCAGACAAGCTATCAAGTTCACAAGGATCCATATGGGGCCAACTTTAGGTTCCCACCATTATAAACATACAGTTGCAGTTTAAATGTGTAAATATGACTCCTAAGCATTATGAAAATGATGGTTGGGTATCATTTTGCTGTATTTGTTCTTATCTAAATGCACAAATCATAATTTCTTTAATGCCTCCCTTATCCATCAAATAAGATTAAGAAATTGGCATAGAAATGAGCATGGGGCTTAGCTAATAGATCAGAATGATACCAACTGCACACATCAGTCGAATAGAGCTCTGACATGTTTCAACATAATCACCCTCATCAACCCTTAACTGCTCAAAGATGTCACAAGCAACTCATAGGATATCCTGTGTGTCACCAGCTCTCCTGTACAGCTGTACATTTGAAGGAATTACATCTTAAAGATAAAACAGGGATATCAAATTAGGAAGCATATATTACAGAACAATATGTAAGTCAGCCATTTTTATATCACACAGACTCTTACTCCCAGTGTGACATTTGATCTACAGCATATTATACCCTATCCTCCGTAGCAGGATATTTGCATAAGAATTGACTGTCTGCCTACTAAGCAATGGTCTGCTTAAAGACTCGGGCTGAAAATATGCGTGTCATGAATATGAACGTCTAAATCAAGTCAGCGTCTAACCCCCATATTCTGCAACAATTATTTGGCAACACTGCTATAGTCAGTTTCAAACAAATCAAATTTTATTCTTATGAGACACATGTTAAAGAGGTGTACACTTTCAGTAATTATTCTGTAAACTCAGCCTCGTATTTTCATGCAAATGTATTAGATAGTGACAAGTCAAATTTGAAATCCAATTTGTTGGTTATGAAACACATGTAGGGAAGAAATGTGTACACTAATTATTTCTGGGGCATCTTGCTCCCACCCCCATCCATTTCATGCACAAACTGAACTGGATATTACATTTGCTTAAAACTCAATCATAAAAAATGAAGACTCGATTTGAAAAATTTTAATAAAGATAAGTTGCTTCTATCATTGAATCAGGGAATGCTAATCGGCGCTTTCATTCGGGTGGCAGCAGATAATGTCACCCTAGCTTGAGGCTCTTAGTTTGCAATAAAGCATTTACATTCTAATGATTTTATTATAGCTTATACAGGCTGTCAGCGACAGACAGACCGAGCCGCAGCCCCCTTCCTCCCAGCCTCTTCCATTCAAATCGCTGGCAAATTGTATCAGCTATCAGCTCATAGTGCTTATATCAAGCTGGCCCAGTGGCAAGCCTGGGCCCACCACAATGAGATGTCTATTGCTTGAAGAGTCTGTATTTAATCATTTCTGCTCGCTGGTATTGTTCTGCTTACAGTGCATAAATAAGTGCTTCAAAGAACCCCCGAGTGCCAATGACAATGAAACAAAGTATCTGTCTTATTTATCTTTCTTGCATTCTCCTCCAAGGCCCTTTATATTTAA
>JBAMIG010000006.1:17574332-17585608 GCA_037177335.1 Kiunga ballochi | reverse complement strand
GGGGGGGTTGGGACAAAAAAACCCCCCCCCCCCCCCCCCCCCCCCTTCCCTCTGCATCACCCACAAGAGTTGAGATAAAAAGATAAAGGGGGAGTCTGCCCCTTTTCCCTACTTTCTACCTATTCCCTCTTTCTTATTTATCTTTTTCATACATTTATGTCCATAACTTCTTTTAGCTCTCATCTCCTTCCTTTATACTGCAAAATATTTTATAGGTTGACTCAATAATCCAGGAGAGACTTGTTTTCTTTGCTATCTGACAGTACTGATAGAATTATTCCTACATAATGTACATACATACTGTACATAGTGAGACAGGCTCTTGTTTAATGTTACCAACCTTCCTGAAATGGTCTATGCAAGCATATAGTAGTCTGCCTGTGCCTGTAGGCTATTATCATTTCTTCAGTGGGTTCACTCTGCGTTTACATATGGGCTTATCTGCAAATTTGTGAACTTTTACCAAATGCAGTCTGTCCAACTGTTGACGTCCAACATCCTTTTCCACATCAATCACAGTTTTAGTTTCTCCTTTCAAAGCTGTCTGAGGCCTTGATGTTTTTCTTTTGCAAATGGATATCCAGAGGCAGCTTGGTGGACTGTCCCCTCTTTCTCCCCCCTCTATATCCAAACATTTTTTTTTCCTTGGGTTGTCTTGTGTGGGGTGTTCACGAACTAAGCCAATCTGGTTGCACCCAAGCATGCAGAAGAGTTATCCACCGGTCGGGGCTGTTTATATAAATGAGGACAGTGTGACACCCTGGGGTGTTTCACAGTGGGTACTGTTCCTTCAAAAAAAAGAAGAAAAAATTTGAATCTGTCTGTGTCGCTTGCTCCTCAAAGTCACTTGCCTTGTAAATAGATTTTAAAGGATACGCTTTCCTCCCTGCCCTCACACTGGAGCACAAATAATTCTACCACACAATGCCCGCTCCAGTGCAAGAGAGAACAGCGCACTGGCAAAAACCTAAAGAAAACGTAGAGTCAATGGGGGCCACCTACTAAAATATGATCAAAACAGGAGTGGGAACACAAGTGAGTTACAGAGAGCCCTGCCTTATGCGTTCAAACAAAGATGTATGGATTTTGTATCACTGATTGGATGACCTTTAACTGGAAGAGTAGGAAGGGGAGTCTTTGATGTGAGTCTCGTGCTGTGCATACGTTTGTGTCTATAAATAATACGACTTGATCATTTCTAGGATATCATGCCAGGCTTACTGGTGGTTCAAAAACATGTACGATTTCAAGAAGTTTCATTCAAAAAGCAGAATAAGCAAAATGCACAAGTAATGTGTGCAATGTGCATTTGGGAAAACCCACTACTTGCCTACTACTTGCATTGCCTACTTGGAAAAGCAAGTAGAAACTGCAAGCAAGCCCAGGTCACAGATAGATAAATAAATACGTCTCCCTTCATAAATCCCCCCTAATATTATTAGATCTTTTTCTATGTAAAGTGTTAGAGTTCATTGGATGATCATCGCTGAAGCAAAAAAGTGCTCGAACCACTCGGACTGGTTCTTATCAAAGGGAGAATGGTGGTTTTGATTAGAGATTAAACAAAAAAAATAGATGAAGATGTGGAAAACATCATTTCTTTTAAAAAAAAAAGTGTTGAAATAACGGTCTACACAGACAACCTCTTTACACCCGCAGATCTAATGCCAAGCAAGAGAAAAGAACAACCCAGCTTGATCTGGCCATGTGTGATGACTGTTGGAGGTCAGACAGGTTAAATGGTATTTGATTAAAATCAGTAGATGGCTAACTCCTTCTCTCTCTTTCTCCCACACGTACATGTACGGACACACACATGCATGTACGTACGCACACAATCAGAGCTTCCATCGTACGGCCTGTTGGGAATAAGGAGGAGAAAATAGCCTTCATTCTGCTCTCCTCTTCTTTCGAGTTGTGGTTACGAAGAGGGTTTGGAAGAGAAGTGGGCTGTGTGTGGGGGCTGAAGTGGGATGGCGGAGTCGACCTGTGTGTTTGGCTGGCAAAAAAGGCTTGCCACTGTTTATCAAGCCACGGCAAATCCAATTAGCCTGTGGCCTGCCTTCCAACCCTATTAACCTGCTCAGCTGTGAGAGCACTCAACAGCTCCTGCCAATATCTCATTTCTCCCAGCCGTTGATAAGATCGGCTCAAGATATTCAGTGGGGTTCAGTGTAGCTCCATCTCTGATGCTACAGCTGCCACGGAGGCTTTAAAACCATTGCATCTGTCCTGATCTCTCTCCCTCTGTCTCTCCTTCCCATTTCTTTCATTCTCTGTGCTCTCTATTTTTTACCAAGCTTCTCTACCATCTACCTGTCACCTGTCTTCTCCTGTTTTACTTCCATTTCCCTCTCTTTAAAAAAAAATCCTACTCCCCCACCATTCTACTGTCCACCCCTCTCTACTGTTCAATCCTCCGTCATGTAGCTACACCAACACAACAACTAGGACAGTAACTTCCAGGCCCATGGCTTGTTTCCTCCCAGACAGCGATCAGTGCGCAGGCCCCACTGTCTGACAGGAGGGGAAACTGATTTTCCTTATCACGGCCTGCCCACAAAGGGCCAGGCCAGGCCCGCGTGATTAGCATTCCTTGGTGGAGATGTGTCAGCCCTATTTCTATCACAGAGACAGATTGAGGCTTTCACTCAGACTGGCGACTGAGTGACACATGGCCCTGACCGGGGGGACAACATTGTTATTTGAGTTAAGAAATCAATTTGTATCAAATGTACACTGTAATTTATTTGTTGGCTTTGAAGGGAACCTGGCTAAGATAAATGGGAATGGACTCCCCCTCCCCTTCTCGCTTACCTTGAGCCTGAACAGATAAAGTTCTTGTGAAGCCCATGATAGTTCTCGGCGTTAGAGTAAAAAGTGACAAACATGTTTAAAGTTGTGCAGTGATCTTTAAATCTCAAAAAGAACACCTTGTCGGACATGATAGAACATTTTTACCTCTTCCCTCCCGTCTGTCAGCTGGCTCTGCTGACATGTCGCTTTAGTATTTTTGCTGACATTTTGCTTTATCACATACATCTAGCGGGGAATGGAGAAGCGATATTTGTCCCTTTTAATACCTTTCTTTTTTTTTACTAGATTCACAGTGAGCATCCAAGCTCTGAGATCAAGATGGTCTTTGGGGATTAGGAAGATTAATCTTTTATTTCATGTCATATTTTGAAGCTTCTGAAACAATATTCATATCCTGCAACGTGCATCCTTCACTCCAGAAGGAGCTCTGTAGTTCCACTGATAAAAACATGCTGAGGCCCTTTGTACATGTAACATTTTAAAATATAAGTATTTATCAGAAAATACGAATCGCATTCTCAAGTAACTCTTCTCTTTAAATGTTTTGAAAGCAGATATCAATGGGTTTTCATAAAGCAAAGATAAACATCAACAATATAGCCTCTTTTTATTTTTGCTATTTTCTTATTGACCTTGCTGTAACTTTCAACAGTGATAAAACATAGAATCAGAAAGTTAAACTGTAAAAGGTAACTTCATAGCAACATTGCAGTGTAAATCATCTTCCCAGATACGGTGCTTTGTGAGCACTTTCTTCTTAACTAAAGCAGCTGCACAAATATGAGGAGAAAATCTGGTTTCATTTAGTCTTGTGCTTTCCTGCTGGCTAAATCTGAGGCACAAATGTCTTCTGCATCATTGTGTCAAGAGGACTTAACACTCAATTCATTGGGGACCACTTGAAATGGAAAACCTCTCAACAATTGATAATTATTTTACAGATCAGTGCACATTAACGCTTGCTGGTAATTGCAGCTATGGCTCAGATCTGTGGGTCAAAACCAGTCAAAGATACAAAACTGTTATGGTGAGATGTATCAACTGCTTTTTATTGTTTTTTTTTTTTGTTTGTTTGTTTGTTTTTGTATCAGAAGATTAAAATAACCAAGACTAATTTAAAAATGTGTTTGTTAGACAAGAGAAATTAAAGGTAAAGTCTAATTTTATATTCTGTTCTAAATACATCACTGTTTTAACTTAATATAAATAAATGAATAATAAATAAATAAATAAATACATTTAATTAATGTTTGTCATTTTAAATGATTGAAGCTGACACAATTTATCAAAAATGGTAGCCTTCCTTATCATAGAAGCTGGAAAAAGTGCAAAAGGCAGGTTGGTGTTTTTACCAATTAAATATAACTGAGTATTCAGGATGATCCAGAGTTGCCCTTCACTTTGAGCTTTCTTGGACAAGGACTGGGGAGGAGGGGGAGGGGGGGGGGTGTCTACAAAAGCAGAGCCTGTGCTGAATTTTGGTACAGAATTTAGATATGCAAATATTCTCAAATGATGCACGATTGAAAATGGATGCCATATTGCCTCAAAGCCACATACTCTAAAGCTAAACAAGATTAGGAAAATTGAATCATTTCAAAAGCTCTGGGCAGAATGTAAAACTGGTTAGTATCCTAATCCTCTAGAGCAGGTGACCAGCTCAGCATGTGTACAAACATACTGTATGAAGAACAAATGACAGGAGAGCCTGCAACTGTACACTGGCACATTTGAATTAAATAATACCTGAGTGGTTTCCTACCTGAGAAATGCATTTATTTACTAGCTATTCCTCAGATGTCCTTGGCAGGCCTCTGGCCACAAATATTATCATAGGTTTAGCTTTATTTTCATCCTGGCATTCTTTTGTCATTTGTTTGCCTCAGGAACATTTGACTTACTTTTCAGAGTTTATCATAATGAAAAAAAAAGAATACTGGGAAGTCATTGTTTGTTTCTTAAGCAGATTTTTAAAAAAATAATTATGTGTTTATATAATTTGGCTCAGAAGTTTACTTTGGCTCTTAATACGGATTTTAAGAACATTTTGAGAAGCATGACTGTAGTTACCCATCTACTTAAAAATAGGTGAAATGGATAGTACGCTGTTCATGGGAAACCCATAAACATGTACAGATATAACTGTCAGGTGGTTCTTGTAATAAGGTTTAATGGTTGTTTAAATTATTTACATAAAAAAAGCTTTTCAACAATTTGCCGTTGCCAAGAGGATGAGACTGACCAAGTTTATTTACACAAGAAGTGACCTACTGATCTACAGAAAATGATAAACAAATTACAATTAATATGTTTGCTTTTTTCAGAACTGATTCTTCTTTACAAATGATATCTTAGAAACAGCTTTACTGTATAAGCAACAGCTTTGGTACATGTTATCTTTCACTGAAAATCTTTAAAGCGTTTCCATGTATATAGTCTTATCATCTGTATTCTGGCTGACCTTTAAGCAGCTTTCTCAATGCTCAACTCTATATTTGTCATATCAACAGCATAGTGATACTCTTTCCATGTGGCTCTCAAATGTCCTTGTGGGAAAAAAATCTTGGCTCAACAGTGGTGAAGTTAAGGTATAATTTGGACACAGGGTTACATATTGATGCAGCTGCCCTATACCAGCCCAAATGAGATGATTATGTTTCATTGTTGTTCTTGTTGTTATTTTGGTTCTTCTAAAAAGATGCAAAATAATATATCCATTATTCTTTCTTTTAGCTTAGTTGATGATTGCCTCAAAATGATAGCTACTTTATAAAAATAGCACACACAAAGACAAGCACATAATGTCAGTCTACTGTGTAACATGCAGTGACCATCTCTAACAGGTGTATTTGTACCCTCTTAAAACAGATCTTGTCAGTTTACTGGGGTCAGCAAACTGCTTAATCCCTTCCAACACTATTCCATTTACACAAACTGATAAATCAGCTTTGGTACTGAAAGCTCCTGCCCTCTTTCATATAGTCATTATGGGAAATAGAAATAAGAGCAACTTTATAAAACTGTAATCCACCAGAAGATGTATCTGGTAAAAAAAGTAAAAACTGCCATTTTTTTAAACTAATTTTAAAATGTTGTTAAAATATAAACAACAGATTCTACACATCCCTCCTGGTCTTCTTGTCAAGATGGATGTCTTAAATTGGTCCTATCTACCGTACATTTCAACACATTTCTTTTTAAAATATTTCTCAAATTTGTTTTAAAACATATTAATAGTAAAATGATAAATATATATTTTATGCACTAAAAATTGCAATGCTAGCTGTATTTTCATTGCAGTTTTTCAACTTCCTTAAACAACAAATTTGATGTGAAAATTCTTTGTTTGAACAGTGATTATGAATAAGCCACAGTTATTGAAAACAAATGTCCAGCTGATGAGTTTTTACAGAAATATCTGTGTAAGCTAATGAAATCATGTAGCTTTTTTTTGTTAGTTTTCTACTTACTTAATTTGCCACAGCTTCTCAAAACCATTTCCCTTCAATTCCCTTTTCTAATTTAATGTAAAAGTCTGTATTTCCTATTGTTGTGGACTCAATATTGCACCATCTTAAGTGGCCTCCTGTGTTTTGTCTGGGAATGTGGAAAGTGCTTCCATAACACTTTGGCAAAAGACGTCTATATTGTAAGACAAACAGTTGTTTAGTTTGTCATCACCCCATCATAAATGCAGAATGCCTGTATATCAACACAGTCTGTGATAGTTCAAAGTGGTCTGTCTTCCAACACCATATGATTATATAGACTATGATATATGAACTGTCTGCTGCAGAGGTGACAAGTTGTAAAAAACTTACATAGCATTTTTTAGGTCATAGTGAAATTTTTATGCTTTGATTCATTAAAAGTGGCAAATATGCTCTCTTCTGGTGGATACATTTTATGTAGAAAATAGACCAGAAAAACACTGAGTAATCATAAATACTGCATAGAAAACATTAAAAAAACAAAAAACTAACAAAAAAAAAACTTAAATTTGACATAATATGACTTTGTAGATTCCTGCTGTAACAAAGCGACTACACAAGTACTTTGAGAGCCAATGCTGACTGGAAAGCAGATGATAAAAAAAAACATTCACTTCATACCTTTATAGGCTTTTTTTTAACACATAGGACCATATGGTCTCCTAAAGAAAAATATAAAAAAGATAAATGCTCTTTTTATATTTAATTCTCTGCACTACCATGACTATGTGGGTGTTTGGAGAGCATATACTCTTCCAAGGCCAATGTTCTTTTACACAAGTTAAAAGAAATGATTACAGATAAGCATCAATTTTTTTCATGATTCATCCTTTCCCTATGCTTCAACTCCCCACCAGGTTTCATAGAATTGTGTAGACTTGCTTGCAAACAAACATACTGAAAACCAGAAAACCAACAACAACATTGAATACCTAACAACACCATGGGAGACACACACACACACACACACACATATATATATATATATATATATATATATATATATATATGAAGACCCAGGAGACCAAATTCAAGCCGATCGCCCAGGTCGGGAATTGTGGCATATACCAAAGAGATGCCCTGTCCTCGCTACTTTTTTGCGTAGAACACCTCATCCAATTACTCAGCAACACGGACTATGTACACCGACTTGGGAACATCATCAGTCGCCTCTTCTACCTGACAGACATCAAGCTGTACACTAAGGAATCAGGGACATCGGATTGTTATTCTCTTATTTCTCTTATTCAGACAAGAGAAATAAGGCTGAATGGTTACAAAAACAGGGAAGGCAGTCCATATGTAGGGCATTAGGTTAGAATAACAAAAGGGGGGGAGGGCCAAAAGAACCTTGATACATTGTTGTACATTATAAGTACCACAAGCAAATGGCAAGCACAAAGAGGCCAGAAGGAACGCTGCCATGAGCAAATACCTGCAACGAGTAAGGGAAGTACTGATAAGTCACCTCAATGGCAAGAACAAGATCCGGGCCATTAACAGCTATGTGCAACCAGTAATCAGATACCCTACTGGGATAATAGGCTGCCCAAAAGTGGAAGTTCCGACCACAGATGTTAAAACTCGGACGCTGTTCACTATGCAAAGAGGATCATCACAAGTGCAGTATCTAGAGGCTAAACAATAAACATAAATAGAGGATGAGGACTAGTAAGCATCAAGGCCACTACCCCAGATGAAACATCCATTTCCATTGAGAGATGCCTGATGTCATCAGCATACTGATAATATCTGCAAATATCAGCATAAAATGTATTACTGGAAAATATAAACAGAACTTGGGCTTGGGCAAACCTTGCTGATTTGAGCCTCGAGATGGGGGGATGGGGGGGATGTATGTGTGTGTGTGTAAGTGTAGGCCTAATGTTTACTAGGCCTGTAGTTTTTATATATTTAATATGGAGGATGTGCAGTCATGTGTTTTCAGTTGTGTCCAGTGATAACCATTTAGTGCCCATTAATATATGATATAGCATGGATTAAGCCTAAACACATTCACACAGCAAGTATCTGTAGATGGTACCAACAGAAACCTCTATCTCATTATGTCTTGGGTAAGAATATGTAAATCTATCACTCACCACTCCATATCTGTCTCTAGTATCAGCCAAAATGTGCCATATTTATGTGAAATCTATGACCAGAAACAAACCCACAGTGCCCATTTACATTTTATTTTATTTTATAGTGTTTGTGAAACTACAACACAAAGAAACAGAAACTCAGAAAATACCATAACAACTGCTCTCGACCAAGCTGCAGCTCACAACTGGCCACAACAGGTTACTATGGCACTGCGGTACAATGACAGATATTAAATAATCCACACAGCTACTTCCTGTGGTAAAACTAATGATTTTAACTGTTTAGTAACATTAAAATTAATATTATTGTATTTTTTTTCTTTAAGTGACCGTGGTAGAAGCAGCATAATGTCCTTCAATGTGCCCATTTGAAGTAATTAATAGACTTCACAGAAAAAACTGCATCTCCATGTTGTCCATTAATTTCTGATTATACCTACCTCATTGGGTATTATTCGTTACATAATTGGTTTGATATAAAGTGTTGACTGCATAATCAGTTGGTAGCGCTGGTTCCCAGTCCTCTCGTCTCACAGCTGCAATTCATTTGGTTTGCCGAACAACACCGGGCCCTGCCTATTAAACTGCCTATGAAACTGCTACACCCAATTGTGGAGCATAAAATCACCATTTTGACCGGGGAAGAATACTCCACACACTACAATATGTCATATTTTAACTGGTCTGAGACTGGACCTCTTGCTGTCCAACATTGCAGAAAATAAAAGTCAGGTGACTCAGTGATGTCAGCTGCACGTCCTCCATTGGCTATAATAAAAGTTCTTTAGATAAAAAAAAATGTTTTATTAAGTTAATGTTTAGTCAACTGTCATAAGTAAAAATATATATATATATTTTTTTTTTTAAACTATAGAGCTACAAGTAATGATTGGAAATTATTTTATTTAAAATGTGAATTGTATAGATATCCTGTAATGTGCCATTTCTTTTAACATAGCATAGCAGGCAAATACAGTTGCAATTCTTTTTGCTTTTTTTTTTGGTTTACATAGACCAGATGACACTTATAAATGGAAGGTCTCAACTGGACACTGACAAAATTCTAGCTGAAGCAGCTAAAGGATGCAACTATCACAGATCAAGGAAAGCTGGAATATGCAAATAACAAAATGAAAAGCAAATTGTATTCAGAATGGAATCTATCCTTATTTTGCTGCTTGAATTTACAGCATTAAGTTCCAATGTGAGGCAAATTCCTGAACGCAGAAGAATTCCTGAACGCAGAAGGTCCATGTGTTCACAAGCTGTTTTTAAACTGTGTGAGACCAACCTGTCGCACAACTGCCGCATATGTAAGCAACTTTCACACAGGTATGTCAGTTTTTAACTCTTTCATCTGACTTTGTTTATCAAAATGTCAATAGATAGTTGATTGTTACTGTGACAATTTATTGTATACTTTTGCTGTATTTTGGAATTTGCAGTATTATTGGCCGCGGTATAACTTGAGTGAGTTTGCTAGTGGGGATCCAAAAATGAATGGTAGATGCTTTGTAACAGTGTGGGAAACAATATTCTGCTTACAAACATATCTAGTCGCATTTCCAGATCCTGAGCTGTTTATTAAATCCTCTTCATATCATTGCATTTTTAAAACCACACCTGATTATGTTATATATATATATATATATGTTATATATATATATATATATACAAAATTGCTACTTATTTATGTTAAGAAGGATTTGAATACCACGCTGTTTCACATTAATTTCTGATTTACTACTTGTAAATTATTTAAAAGACAAAAAAAACAAAAAACAAGAAATTGATGAAGTGCAGAGGCGTTGCCGGAGTTTTGGTTAAGAGCATGAAGTGAAAGGTTCGTCCACAGCAAGGCGTAATATATTAACTGTGGGGCCAAGAATGTGTGTGATAAATCTTGCGCAACTTGGAGCTAAGTGTCACATTGTGTTTATGGTGCACAGATTGCATACTGCTTGTTTTCACCAAGGCTCGGGCCAAGACAGTCTGCTCTAGCTGGCAGACAAACTGACTGACTGACTCTACAGACACACTAAACTTTGGCTTTTTCAGGTTGAAGTTGTTGTCTTTGACAACCTGGCTATCTAGCAGGCTGCATGGCAGCCTCACCGGCTGATTGAATAACTGCCTTACAGACTGTTCAGTTGTTTTATTGCTGGTTGAAATGCCGTCTCAGTCGCTGACTGGTTGACTGATTGGTACGCTGGCTGGCTGTCTGTGTGAGGATATGTGATATATGTTGTGGTTTAGAATGGTTGTTATTAACGTATTGGCAGAACAGTTGCATTCATTAATAACTCCACCCTGAGGCTGGAGCAGATTCTGTCTGTTGCCTGTAATTACCCCCACATCACGGCCTTTTAAAAAAAAAGGAAACATAAATGAACAAATAAATAAATAAAGCTAGTTTCATGATTTGTAGACTGTCATTTTAAAATATGTTTGTGCTCCCATTTGAGAGTAAATATCACTTGAGTACTGTTTGTGGTGAAAAATTCATCAGAGGTGTCATCATCACTACGCCTGACTGTCAAAGCGCTTCTTCCCTACGCTGCATATAGATCTCCTTTGAATCTCACCCACTCATTGCTGCAGGGTTTGAAGAATTTAAGTTAATAAACTGGCTCATAAGGCAAGATTAAAGATGGCGTGTAATTTGATTAACTGAATGGGAACGAGAGAGGCCACAAATGGGAAAATAAGCTTTTCAAGGGCCTCATTAAAGGCAACAATCCTGTAAAAACCTCCCGGGTTAAATTCTACTGTGAAGAAGTTCTCAAATATATATATATATATATATATATATATATATATATATATATGTGTGTGTGTGTGTGTGTGTGTGTGTGTGTGTGTG
>JBAMIG010000006.1:17529340-17551190 GCA_037177335.1 Kiunga ballochi | reverse complement strand
CCTTTTCTCTCATCATTTAAATTGTCTTGATTTATCATTGTTATTCCTGTTAAAGTTGTTGCATTTCTCTGCATTTTAATTGTTGATACTTTAATCATGTATTTTATTTTAATTTGGTTTAATGATAACTTTATTAATACACAATTCTTATGTCAACAAAAAACAACTTGAAGTGCTATCACACCTGTCATGAATGGGTCGAAAGGAAGACTTCAGGGTCTGCGTAGGAGGTGAATCAGATCTTACTCCGTTTTCATGATCTAAAAAAAGAGAGGGGGAGGGGGGTACACAAGTCAGTACCAAGATAGGCCTACTAGACAGTTGACAGGCCTGAACATTCCCCCCTCCATATTCTAGTAACTGAAAAATAAACTTGAGTTGTTTAAGTCAGTGTTGATGTTAGTGAACGTCATGCAGTGTGTGTGCAGCCTATGGTGCGTGTAAACATGTGTACAAGGCTTTGATGTTGTAGGCCTAATTGTTGTCCTGTTTGAAAAGTAACCAAGAGCTTCAGCATTAAGATAATGCACGCAAGTAAACACACTTAATACAAAATGCTCAGTACACTACTTGATATAATATTAGTGCCTATGCTCGAGCGCACATTAACTTACCTATATGTTTGGGACTGTGGGTCTCTGGTGGGGCCTTGCTGTCATTGCTAAGCGCTGCTGATGCTGCTACTGGCGACAGTACCACGGATGTTGGCTGCTGTTGGGTCGGTAAGTGATGGTGATGGTGCTGATTTACTCCCAAAAACGATCTCACATTCAGCAGGGAGTTCTGGCCCAGGAAAGCCCCATTTGTCCAATTGTGGAACTTTCCAATCTGGCAAGTGTACAGTCCATGACTGGGGAGGAAGGCAGGGTGGGTCTGGATCTGATGGTGGGGTGCTGATGGGTGAGTGGTGGCCCCTGGGCCACAAGGGGAAGTGGGTTTCTGAGATGAACTGTCGGGACTTGTGGCGGTTTCAGCTAAAGACCATATTTTGGGTTTATTGTTTGACGGGAGAGGAAAACTCCCAGGTCTGTCCGGAGACAAAACTCTTGTGGTGTTGTTGTTGCCATCCGAGTTTTCCTTACCCCCTGTGTGAACTGAAAGTGTGCTCTTAGATTTTTCAAAGGCCTCGTGGGCCTGCAGAGCGAAGGCCCGTCTTTTCTCCAGGCTGTCTAACTCTCCGACGCTAACCCTGTGGTCCCTGCTCCCCTCGGTTGATTTATCATCGTCATCCTCATTGCTCTGATCCCCGTCGTTGTCGTCGATTTTGTCTATATCTATGCTTTCCAAATCAATTTCCTCCTCGTCTTCGTTTTTTTCCGCCTCATCTCCACTGCCGAACAAATTACCGTCCTCTCCGTCCTCTTTGCTCCTGCTGCCCCAAGTCACCTTGTTCTCTTTCTTGAGCCTCCTCCTGGCGTTGGCGAACCACGTGGAGACTTGCGTTAACGTCATTTTGGTGATGATTGCCAGCATGATCTTCTCCCCTTTGGTAGGATACGGATTCTTCCTGTGCTCGTTGAGCCAGGCTTTCAGGGTGCTGGTACTCTCCCGAGTGGCGTTTTTGGGTCTGGCAGGGTCCCCATACTGAAACTGGCCGTATGGATAGAAGGCAGGAGATGTGTGCGCTGCAAAGCTGGCTGGATGAACACCAGGGCTGTCCTTCAGCTCATACTGAGATCCCTTAAAACAAAACAAAACAAAAAAAAAAAAGAAAAAAGACGAATACAGTTACTTACTTTCATAATTAATATGCAGGATTAGTTTGTTATTCATTGTAAAATAGGTAGCTTGCACATCACAACAGTGTACCTAAAATGTTTTTTTTTTTCAAATACAATATGATGACACAATACAGAACAAAACATGACTTCTTAGACACTTGACTCTTAGTTTTATATGATAAAATCTAAACTTGCAACATGCCACATAGGCCTGCTGCATGTGACTGTACAACTTTTTCCACCGAGCATATTTTAGTTACACATTTTAATACAATGAGAGCAACCATTAATAACGTAAGCAGAAAAAGAGGGAGTTTATTTCGAAAACAGATTGGATGCAAATCAAGAGCTTTTATCTGATACACCTAAACTTCTTTCACACTTCGACTAAGCGGTGTGAAGGCCTGCGTACGTTTTTCTGCACGTCACAATCACATTTCTGAGCTGAATTTAATACCCCGAGCCGTTTATTGTGTGAAAAACATCCCGATCAAGTCAAGCGAAGTAGGGCACTATCTTTTATTTCTGTGCAACAGTTTGAGCCTTGAAGCTTTAAAACGGCGCTCAATTGCGCCAGGCCCTAATACAAACAGGATATTAGCCAATTTAATAAAACATTGCAAATGACTTCTTATCAGGGGGTGTCTTTTGACTACATATGTCTGACAATTCTCTGGAAAAGTTGACGTTGCATTTTGGAAAGAAAACGTCCGTGTACTGCATACTTATAGTTAGATCTCAGAGTACAGAGTAGTTCTAGAACAAGTCACTGAGTCAAGAGTAGAGATAAGTTTTTGGGGGTTTTGTCATCCAGGCCATAATAAACAGGCCATTTTTTCTACAGCAAATGAAAAAAAAGGTTTTGGGTTTATTTTCATTTGGTTTATTTTTATTCCCTTTGTGAAAAATAACATGGCCTATACACGTTTTCTTATGTGATCTGTATTTATATCAGATGAAACTGTACCGAGGGACGATCAAACAGTCTGACTTTATGGACCATGACATAAAACGAAATCTGACTCACCAAATCAAACATAAACACTCATTTGGTTGAGATTTTCTCATGTTACGCATAATGTTATTAGATATGTGGACATACCATTCTCTTCCTCGAATAAAGTCAAACCAAAAAGAAGATATTCTTACCATTTGTGAGAATAGAGCCAAGTCGGCGCTGGTGTAAGGTAAGAAAGCGCTGTAGTTGTGCGCATACGGATTGGCGTACATGCCCAGCACCGATGTGACGGCAGCAGCTGTGGCGGACGGACTTCCTCCGATTTCGGTGCTCCCTCCCCGGGACGACGGTGTAAGCACTCCTGGTCTCTCGCTCCCGTACACCGCCTGGGAGGCACTTAGATACTGCGGATAGCCTAACTGCGGAAAAGACATCTCCACCCCTCGACTGCCGCACAGCTCGATTGTCCAACAAACTGTGCGTAAAAAGTGTGCGAGGAAGAAGGAGTAAAAAGGGGGGAAAAGAACCCAGAGGAGCAAAGAAAAGGTGTTTAAGTCAAAGTGGCAGTTACTACAGACATACAGAGGTGTGCAGTCTGAACAAACCGCTGCTAAATCTCAGCTTCCTCTCTTTTTTTCTTGTGCAAAGTCCGCTGGATGTGATCTGATCAACAATTGCGCTCCGACTGACGCGCCTGGCCCTGAGGTCTCCAGGCTGATCTCTCAGATACAATTTGAAGTTGATGCTTTGATTGGCATTCCCTACTTGAGCCTGCAAGCTCCTCCTCGTTTGGAGAAATGTGGATAATGTGAATATAGAGTGAGCGCATTGGTTGGGGCCGACCATCGCACGCACCCACCCCCCTGCCTTTTTTTTTTACACTCCCTCTCTCTCTTTCTCTCTCTTTCTCCCCCTTTTTTCTCTCTCTCCGTGTTTGGACTTATTGTATGTTAAATGTTCAAGCATTAGAGTCCATTCACCGAAGGCTTTGATTGTTGTATGACAACCTGTCTACACGATTTTACAGCTGTCCGACACAGGGGGAAGTAAACCCGTCAGAAGAAGGAACTTACTTTGAATAGATTTAAATTGTAATTAAATAGGGGAAAGCTTCTCCGCAGAGGAATTAGTATTGATAATAAGGACTGCCGGTACATTTATGTAATTCACAGTGATTTATTTTCTCTAAAAATCTCGTTGGATTAGTCAGTGAAGAGTTTTCAGTCTAACTTTATGATCTGATGTTTTTTTTATTTAGTAATCAATTTAAATAATAAGTTATTGTTTTTATTTTTACCATTATTATTAATATTAATATTAATATTATTATTATTATTATTATTATTACTGTTCTTTCTTGTTGTTGTGTTAAGGAAAATTTCATTTGTAAAACAAATTACAAAAATACGTATTTTACCTAACAACTAAATAGTAAAGGGGTATCTATGCAAATTTCCTAATATCTATTATCAATTATGTATGTTTTCATTGACTTCTGTTTCGGTCTTCTTTGATTTGCTCATAAAGGTTTAATCAGACAAAAAAAACCCAGCCCCCACACACTCTTGTTTTCACACACTCCCTCTTTCTGTGTGTGTGTGTGTGTGTGGACTTAAAACCAGATTGTTGCTGTCCTTTGTAACAACGGAGCCACTCCACGTCGTCTTGCTTTAAGTAACATAAAAAGGGGGAGATGTGGACAAGCTAGAGACTAATGCAATAGCGACGGATACTTCAGGTTCCAGATAGCCTATGCGTCACAAAATGTGCTCAAGTCTCTAATTTAATTAAAATAACGTTGCTACCGAAAGTCCAGGCGAATAAAAATAAAAGTGAGGAGAACTTCTTTTAACATATTTTACTTTCTCTATTTGACTTTAAAAAGGAAGGAAAAAAAGACAAACAGATAAACACTGAAATTCTTTTTTTTTCTGTTTCCTAAATAAACAACATTCAATAAATATCATTCTAAAGAGGTGAAGTAGGGGAGGATCGGCTGCTGCTGTTTGGTCATCTTTTCTTTAACTGCTTATCAAAGTTTTAGCGCTCAAAAAAAAAAAAAGACTCGGACTCTAACCTCCGATATAACTGTCAATGATCAGATGTGCTGAACAGTATGGAAGGTGTGTTCATATTTTAACTCTTGTATTTCTGTTTGATTTGATTCTCCTATCACAAACCTCCCGAGTCAAAGGGGGTGTTCTGTAGATCTAGATTTAATGCCTTAACGACTGAAGCCCAAGAAGTCAGTAGATTTTGATCTGCACCAGATGGCTCCGAGTGGATATTGCCGAGCGCCGAGGATCTGTTAAAAATATCTAAAGGGCACTGATGGTAATCTTGGTAACACATCAGAAAGGAGGGGAGGAATGGCAATTGTGATAACCCGCTGGAGATGTGTGCAGGGGGCTAAATATGATGGCTTTGGTGGGCTGGTTAAGAGATGGCAAAGAATAAAAAGTAATAATAATAATAATAATATATATTTATGTATAAAGTAGAATAAACAAGCGATATAAAATGAAAAAGATATAATAAAATCAATGATTGAATACTAGGCTATTTCTATTTAAGTTGAATTGCGTATATATTGACAGATTTGTAAAACAACCACCCGTCTCTAATTTATGGTAATTCTACATTGTTGAATCTTATCTAAGACGGATATAAACTTTGTGCAGTCTTTACTCAGTCCACTCCTTCGTCCACATCACGTTTTCACCCAGTGCAGCGCCTCAAACCAGATGGGCTGAAACCATTTGCAAGCCTCTTCTAGCTGTGCCCAGTGCGCGCTTTCGAACAAGCAAGTGTGTACCTATATACACGCTTTGTAACGATTTTCAAGCTCTCTGCTCTTGTTCTTGTTTAAAAGAAAAGAAAAAATAGAAAAACGAAACTCTCCAGGCATGTCCTATCAGATAGTTTTATCATGTAAATCTACAGGAGGCTCTTCATAAGCTGCTATGCCTTAATGGCCACATTCTGATAAGTAATCAGTTTGTCGATGTGCTTTTATTCAACAATTTGTGTGCTTCATGCTTTCATCAGTTTTGTCATAAAATAGTCTTTTCCACATTCTGGCATTGTGTTGAAGATATACATGTTTGTTTGGTTTTTTTAAATGGTGAGTTATTTTTGAATTAATGTTTTAATTTTTTAGGTTCAGAATAGCCATCTGACAAGACTTACTTTAAAAATATTGATAGTTCGACTACTTTAGATTCTGAGAGTACAGATTGTCCAGCTACCAAATTGGAAAAAAGAAAAAAAAATAGAATAAAAAAGAAAACAATATACTTTTCACAGGTGCATGAGGGAATAACACACAAAAAAATCATGAAGCTCATGTTTTAATATTATAATATAGTTCCTTTTTAAAGTATATTGACAGTCATTATTGTGTAATTGTAATAATAATAATTATAACAATAAATGTAATAAAGATAGTAAAACCTACTTTTTCAACAACTACTGTAACAACAGCTATTAATCTTGGTTTATAAACACATCTTTTATGTAGCCAACGAAAAGTTTTCATTCAAACTTCGGCTTTAACATGTTAAAAAAATGACACCATTGTAAATCCCAGTCATGGCCTTTATACAATGGCAGTTAGTGAGCATGTGAATGTAGTTTCGCAAACAGTGACAAATGTACTTTATTTAAAATTTGCATGCTATTTCCTTGAACGCTGTTATAAAATTAGGCCACCTGGTAGGCCTGATTTACACTGGTAGAAGTTAGAAAGTGAACTTGCATTGCAATAACATCAGTTATGTTGACAGTTGGCTACCACCACAGAGGTCAAGGGTGTCTCTGTGAACTAATAACTGCGGTGAAAGATACTCCTTTCCTGCCTCTGGGAGTGCCAAAGTTGAGGAAAGGTTAAGAATCCGCAGAATGTTCCTTTTGTGCTTTTCTCACGGATTATCAAATTAAGTGTTGAGACAAAACTCCACTAACCCCGCCCCACCACTACCACATAGAGGAGAGAATAGATAGATATCAATATTATTAATCATCACAACTGTTAAATGTCTTCCCTTCGTTATTGCTCTGGAAGATGTGTTTACCTTCACACTGGTTGTAATACATTCCCTGATCTGTGTTAGAGTAATTTAGCAATCCAGCTGTGGGTTTAAGTTAGAAAACCACTGGTGTTACTTTGAGATATTTGATACACAGACAACTGCACCACACCTATAGGTAAGGAAACTAGGAATAAGAGATCTATTCTGGGTCTCAGCAGGTCAAGATGTTATACAGACGGATAAACAGTTGGGTGGTGTTCTCCAGTTCTGACAAGACAATGAGCTCCTGGGGTTCAATTTAAAGGGACTTTGCTGAAAGCTTACTTATTTGTTCATTACAGTTGTGCTACAAATAGGCACCACGGGCCCAATAATACTACCACTACAAATATCATCAATTGATATGACTTATTTCTATTAATGACCATTATACTATATTCATTCGGACTTGTGTTTATTATACTGCACTTGTCTTTTGTGTATTTCTAATGTTTTGCGTTGTTTGGACTTGTCAGAGAACTTAACAAGTTTCTGAGTATACTGACATTACAAGCTTTGTGAGTGAGTCTTTTTAAATGCATATATTATATGTTTAAATCCTTCTTTTTAACATGTAAAGCATTAATTTATTGTCAGTATAAAGTGGAACCGTAATACTTTGGTCTGAATTTTTGGTGATTCTTGCTCCGTACATATCTTATAAACCTGTTCCGAGGTGCATCTCCAGAGTGACTAGTTTTGGTGCGGTCTCTTTAAATGTGAAAAGGCATGCCCCGCCCCCTTTCAGGTCACAGGAAGTTCAACTCTACCCTGTTCCTCCATGTGTGCTGCTTGATAGCAGCGAGAGCTAATCTCCTAGCAGAGAAACATTTTATTGGTAAGATAACTATAAATGTCAACAATGGAAACTAAAATATTTCCCCAGAAGTCCACAACCTTTTATGGCAGGCCCACAGCCAAAACTGTGATGTAATAGATAAATATGTTACAGAGAATAGAGAAAATTAAACAAACTGAAAAAACACAACCAAAACCAATTTAAATATTTGTGCAGCATCAAGAGGATATATTTTAATTAACTGCATTCCTAAACACTTAAAAGTGCATGATAAAAGTGGATTTTGCCTGATATGTCCTCTTTAAGTAACAAATGATGTTTTCCTAATCCTAAACAAGTAGTGTCAATCGTGTAGTCGCCAGAGTTTAAATTAAAATAAATAAATACATAAATTTACATTATACTGTAAATGCGACACTATGTTGAACATGAATCAGAAATTGTGGGTAACATTGCACATCTAAATTAATTTTGTGGCATCTTTCGCTGGTTGACACGCACATTAGATTCCATACTTTCACTATAAACTATGGCTCTATGGCTTATTATATTTTGTAGAAGCCTCTGGGGGGCAGACTGCCAATGCTGGAGATCGGTCATGGGCGATTCACATGTCTGCCATCTAGTGATGGTAACTGAGAACAGTTCCTTAAACAATGTTGCCTCTTTGGCACCTAAAGAGTTAAAGGGGTAAACCTGAACATGTTTCTGCGGGTTTAAAGAAATAAAATTGCATCAAATAATTGTCACAGTATATCACAAAATTTGATCAGGAGTTATTATGATTTCAATATTTATTGATTTTATGAATTTTGAATTCAATATAAAATATCTTACTTTAAATTGTTTTAAAGCATGGGTCAAATAGCAAGTTGTTAGCAAGTTGCAAACTTATTCAGCAGTATGGTTGCAGCAGATTTAAACCATCTATAGCCTTACTGCTGCTAAAAGCAAAACAAACAATACCAAGCACTGCAAATGAGATTTGACTGTCACAATTTTGTTTTCTAAAACAAACAAACAAAAAACCTGCTATCACACTGATGCAAAGTTGTAGGGAAAGTACAACGGTTCATTATTGTTCACGAGATTTTTTTGAGTCATTCTGGCTTCTAACTACATGCCATAGAAAAGACAACAGCCAAGGATCTGACTTCTTTCTTCCCAAGGGCATTCTCAGGGGTGGGTAATGAATGGGTGGGCCCAGATTCTGATGTGGTTAGGGGCCAAGGGAAAAGAAATGTGAGAAGGGGTGTTAATTGTTTTGGCTCTTTGCTGGGGAAACATATCAACATTAGATCTAATGGAGGTTAAAGACTCTTATTGCCATAGGGGCTGAAGCTAATGAATAGCTATAGCTAGCCAAGAAGACATAGAGTAGGAGGGATACAGGGAAAGGGAGAAGAGGATGTGGCATTTATTGGTCTTTAAACTATTTAAACTGCTCTAAGCTGTGTGTCTTATGGCTATAGTTACCTAAGAGGATTAACGTTTGTATAATTGTGAAAGTATTTTAAAGGAACAAATAGAGTCTTAAGCACACTTATGCAGAGCTATTGTGTTTATCATAATTTACCTTCATTAAACATTTTCTACTTTAAAACCTGTTGCATTTGCATTCACATTTACAAGTTAGCATTCATTTGATCATAACAGAGACTGCATAAGCCAGTTAACTATTTTTGGCAATTCACAAACTGATTCTATTATTGGGTGTTTAACTTATCTATGAATATTAAATTAAAATGTAGTCAGCCAGCAGGCGGAGGGCCACGGACTCTCAATCTATATTATATACACATATCTGCAAAATTCAGTTGCATATGGATGCCAAGTACAATATTGTAAGTACCAAAAAAAAGGAGACAATTTGGATAAAAAGAGTACCAATATGAAAGTCCTTCCTTTGTTCCACATTTAATTTTATGCAAAATCTGAATGAGGGAGACACAGAGATTGGTTTGAAAGCTCAGAAATATTCATAAGTGTTGCTTTCCCATTTCAGATGTTTATTGCTGCTTCCGAAATGCTGAAAAAAATGGGAGCATGCAAATCTGCTTTCAGATGATACAATTCCCACATTTATTTATGAACAGAGTTAATTGAATTTTAAGGAACGGCCTTCTTGGGGAAAAATATTTTTCACATTGAAGTATTCTTTGAAATTAAACCCTTTGGTAGCGGTCTAAAGGATAGACTTATAGATAAAATGATCAACAGACAGCATGACAAATGGAATTTTAATGAGCTTGTTCCTTTTATCTGTTATCATGTTGTGCTGCTTTTTGCTTTGGTGAGTCTTTGTTTTAACTTTTGAAACCTGCTGTTTTTATGTTGCTGGACATGCTCCCCAGGATAACTTGGCCTCTCACTCTCAACAAAACTTTGTTCACATTGATCACTGATCAGACTGACTCTGTCTCAGTTGTGTTGGGGTTTAACTTCCTGGAGTGTTTAATTGGTTGTAAATACAGGAGACTAAAAATGCTGGATGGGGGAAAAAAGTGTTTACATATTGCTGTCCACTGTGGTTGCTGACCTAAAACAGGAATATTTCACTTGCAGACTGTTGGAGAAAATTTGGTTCCAGGGCTTTTACATTTTCTCAACTACACACGTGACATTGGTGTTTACAGCGATACTTATGGAAAACGTTTTGTAACAAATAAAAGTCTTGGGCGTGAAATTAAAGACTGCAATTTGCATTGAAATTATTACAACTTTTGGGGATATTCACGATTGGTTTCTGGAGTGACGGCGTCACAAATGTAAACAGTAGTCTGTCAAACTCATCTATGCATTAACAAACCTTGTGATTTCAGTTGGGAGAAAACAATGAAAACACACTGAATTTTAAGGTAGGTTTTCAGGGTATTGATGTTTTATATTAGTCTTTGTGTCAAAGATTGCATCTTCTCATGAGGTTGAGCAGAGACAAACTACATGAAATCTTCTTTGTTTTGTTTAGGGAACCGTGACAAACATGAGTATGAGCTGGAAACAGATTCAGCCTTTGTGTCCCACAGTACACAACCAGAGCTGAATCATTTTATGTTTGTGAAAGGTCAGATAAATCAATCAAGGTATTAAATAAATCAGTAAAAATATTCTAAAAATATCACATGAATAAAGTTCAATAACCTTTAGTTTAGTATATAATGCAGAAATAAATAGGACATAGGTCCCAATTAATCAAACATTTAATCGCTAATGTCTAAAGCATAATATGTACTGCTTGTTTATTTCAGCTATTAGCAGTTGAGAGATAAAGTACACTCTAAACAGATCACAGGTCCATTTCAGGACCAACACAGAGACGAACAACCATTTACACACACATTCACTCCTCGGGACAATTTTAGAGTAACCATTTATAACCTAACATACATGTCTTAAGGTTGGAGGAAGCCAGAGTACATGGAGAAAAGGGCGCACATACAGAGAGAACATGCAAACTCCTCACAGAAAAACCACTTCCCCAAACAAAGCTTGAACCAGCAACCTTTTTGCAGTGAGGGTGCAGTGCTAACCACTAGGCTACTGTGCAGAACAATCAACCTTTCTTCCAATTTAAATTGTATTGGAGAGCGACATTTTCCTGTTTACATACCAGATTCCACACAAAACCAAATATATGCATTTCTCTGCCACGGTGTACTGCGTTATCAGTTATACTGTGTTGTTTGGATACTTTTTGGTGCCAGACAAAATGCATTTTATTTGGTACATACAGTTTTTGAGACCTTTTGCATCAATTTATAGTAAACGTTTTGTTTAATATAGTTATACACAGTCTGATACTTGTCTTCTGCCCTCTGTTGGAAACAATAAGACAAGAAGGCCTTTCAATAATTTTGACCTAAAACTTAAATAATGGCAAATTAAAAAAAAAAAAATCTTTTTACATGTTGTTAGACACTCTTCTTTCCATGTTTTTTTTTTGTTTGAGCAGGCTTTGAAGGGCTAAGATCAACAACATATGTTATGATGCTAGCATAAACCAAACCACCTTTCTCACTTTGTGGATGGCTTCACACAAAAACGTTGCATATTCTTTACACATCATAGACCATTTCTCTTTGTTGCTTTCGTTAAATTTTACAGAAGACAGTGTGCATGGAAACTATACTGTTAACAAATCAAAATGAATTATAATAATGATCAAAGTGTCCATGGTGCCCAGGTGTAAGTAGCCTATATATGTTTATGTATTTGTTTGACGTTTACATGATAGTTGAGCTTAAATATGTTTCAATCAGGTTTAAATATAGAGATGTCTCATGAAGATAAAATTATTTATAAATAGAAAAAATTCCAGTGGTGTAAGGAGACCACTAAGTCACCAGAACAAGAATGAGTGTTGGGATCTGGTGTAAAACGTGTTGTTTGCAACACATTTAATGATGTTGAAAAACTAAAAGTAATACCAAAAAGATAAATGACTGAAGACAACATTTGATGTAAAAAGGCTTCACTACCCTGATAACTCAACGAACCTTTAAAATAAGAAAGATTCACTCCTCTGTTTTTTAGTGTGGTGATGGTGTTACATGGATTGGGTGGCAGGTTGCAGCATGGTTTTTACATCACACACAGGTTGAGGCATCATTGATCCCAGCTGAAAAAGAAACCAGTTTGAACAATGAAGTTGAATCACAACTGATTCCAGTCTCAAAAGGGGACAGCTGATCTGGCGGAGTGTAATGTTTTAGCATTAGTGGCACTCAGCTGTTTCTGCCAAACATCACCCACACCATGAAATCTCTTGTTAAGAAGAGAGAAATAGTGTTCGCCTTGTAATTGAACCATTTTATACCCCCTCCCACCTGGTCTGTCTACCCCCTTGTCCACCTCTTTCCCTCTGTCCCGTATTGCTCTTCCCCATTTGTTTTCTGCTCACCGAGTCTTAATGCATATACACATATATCCACACACACGCCTTTTGTATTAGGAGAAGCACCCATCAAAATCTGGATCGATCCCCAAGTGTCATTGTGTAAGGAGGTTATTTATGTGGGCATCCAATCTGCACCTGCTGTTGTGTTCGAGCACAGGAGGAACATGGCCAGAGTTTGTTAAAAGTGAATGGGGAAACACCAAAGCGGCAAGAGACAGAGCAATAGAGAAAGGAAGAGCAGAAGAGAGTGAGAGAGAGAGAGAGAGAGAGAGCAGCCACCTCAGAGCCCCATGAGTCCCCCGCCAGCTCGCTGCCTCGTCTCTCGTGAAATGAGCACTTTCACAGTCAGTTAGTCTTTAAGTAATAGATATATTGAGTTCATCCCTTGTAACGTTAGACAACTAATTTATTATTATTTTTCTTCTTTCCCTGCATCCTTTGTAGTTCCTATTCCATTTCTTCTCCTTTCCTCCTTCTCTATTTCCTCGTCAACATAGGATTATGAAGGTTAAATAAACTCTGTCAAAATGAATGAATATTGCCACCAACCTCCTCCCCTCCAACCCAGCCTGCAATCAAACCCACACCACCACCTCAGTCTTTCTCTCTTCCCTCATTGCTTAAAGAAGGAGAAAAAAGAACTCAAGCCCAGGCTATCTGGCGGCAGAATGAATGATCCTATTTATGTTAATGCATACATGAACGTTACACAGGTTTTTCCCCTGATAAGGCGATAGGTTAATGAAATGCTCATTTCATTTTACCAGTTGTTTTCTCTGTGAAGTTCCGATAAGTAGCAAACCAATGAAGCTTGTAATTACAATCTTACAGAAACCCGGCCAATCTGTGTATAAATCTCACCATCCAATTACAAGATGTAATAATTTTGCAGTCAAGCTGGTAATGAGGTCTAATACTCATGCATGTGATAATCCCCCCTGGATGCTGACTCTATCAGATGTTAGCTTTGTAATTATGAGCTTGAGAAAAAAAAAAAAATCATTATTTCATGTTCAAGTAGAAAATGAGGTTGGTGGGAAGTTAATTTTCTCTATGCTCTGTGAAGCGTAGACAAGAATTTAATGATTTAATTACAGTTGTTAGCCCTTTTTTGCGAGAGGCTTAAATTGAGCTAAGCATTTTTCATAGCGCCTGACATCAAGAGTCGGGGAACATCAAAGATTTTGACAGCATACAAAGTGATGAGCAGGCCCATAGGCCCTCAGATCCCCCCCTTTTCCCTTTCTGTTAGACAGAAAATAAAGATTTCTTATCTTTCACTTTTCTTTCCTTTCCTTTCCTTTGCTTTCCTTTCCTCTCTTCTCCTCTTCAGGGGAACCACAGCTCTGGGACACTGGACCTCCTGGATAAAAGCAACATCAACAAATATTAACCGCTCTGGCTTTCTCCACCGGCAGCTAATCCACTGTATGTGAATTTGTCATATCAGATTACTATGACAGTCATGGTGCTGTGCAGAATGGAAAGCATCCTTCTGCATCCTCAAAAGGACAATATAGTTTTACTCCCCACCTTCTTTGAATTTCAAAACAGCCCGTGAGTGGTGTCTGTAGTCCTCTGATTTCCATAGAGCCTTTATATGAGAGAAAGAAACTGTAAATACATTCCTCAGAGTAATCCCTAGAAAAGGAATGGGTGCTTTTGGCACTTAAAAAAAGTGCTTTGAGCAGTGTAATTCAGCTTCATAGTAACAGTGGCTACTTGGTTATGCAGGGTGGGATGGTGTGAGTTTGTGCTGCTGTCATCTATTTCTATCAGGATTTTGGAAGCTGACATCTGGGGAGTCACTCATACAGATTTTAAAACCTTATTTAAGTTCTGAAACTTGACATAAATGAAAATAAGTTATGAATTTAAGGTCGTTTATTTCTCCATTTATGACTGTTGAAATGTCTTAAAGTCAAAATTCAAGAACATTCCTTTTAATTGTATTAATACAGATTAATAAGGGGCTTCAAAGGTGCATATGAGCTTTTTGGTGTGTTTCTTCAGGGTGTTGTTTTATAAATACATTTAAGGGTATGTAGTGTACCTAACTGTAGAGAGTGTAATGTTGTACACAGAAAAGACTCGTTGACTGGTATCTCCTTGTGTAACCGTCTGGTAAATGCAGTATTAAAAAGAAATATCACATCATTTGATGAAAGATTCAAATTTCCAAACTATTTAAAATGAATTACTTTACTTAAATTAAAGTGTACCCTCTGCACATACACCAATTCAATAGGAAGCTAGAACCAACTCTCTGTCATATTTGAATTGTTATTGACAAATCTATTACCTAAATAGTTCTTTCAGGTGTTGTCTATAAATAATACTTGTATAAATATGTAGATTATTGTGAAAAAAACTATTTTAGCTTTTGATAATGATGATAAATACAATAAACATGCCTAAATATAGTTGAAAAACTTATAAAAAAAATAATTAAGTGATCCTGATTTGACTCTCCCTTAACCTCTCCTCCCTCTCCCACAACCAGTGGCTCCAAACTCCTCTGCTGACCTTTGTTAATCCCCCTCAGCCCTGTCAGGCTTTCCTCTTTGCTTGGTCGTGTTCTGTTAAACAAGGAACGTGTTGCGGTGTTGTGACCCACAATTGTGGGCAGCTTCACGGCAGGTTTTGCAAGCCTTTTTTCTGCTCTGGTGTCCAGTCTGCCTCCATCTGCCACTGCCTCACCACAGTCCCACTGGGGGAGAAGGGGCTAATTCTGCAGTCAATTAGCAGAAGGGCCGCTTTTGTTCTCTCGCTGGCTCCCATGGGCCCTATCTGCTTCACTGCTCCCTTACTCTCGCTCCGTTTCGATGGTTCTCACTTTCTGTCTCATTTATTTGTTCATGGTGCTCTATCTCTCTTTGGTTGGATAATTTATTTTGTTTCACTCTACTCCTGTCTTTTCTCATTTTTGTGTCTTTATTTTGTCCATCATTTTCAGTATCTTTCTTTTTTATTCCTGGTTTTTCCTCCTGATTTTTGAGCTACTGGGTATCTGATTGCCATATTTCCTTTGGTGTTCATTGACCTTTGTGACATTGTTGGCCTAACAGTGTCTTTGGCAATCATGAGTCATAAAAGAGATGGAAATGAAGTTGCATATTCCCCAAATGATTTTTAAGCATTATATATTTTGACATCAGTCTAGAGGTCAGCTGCACATCTCAGTAATATTTAAGTGTGGACGTGATCATATAATTGTTTTTTGTCTTTTACAGTTAATGTAACACTACAAACTAACATTAATGTTGTCAGTGTAACCATTACTTCAGCACTTACTCTTTTAAGACTTAATAAACTGTGAACATAAGTTCAAGAGATCCCACATATATTTAAAATAAGGAATGGAAAAAAAAAGCGATATAGTATAATGTTAAACTTTGTAAATATTTCATATTCAAATCTAAAATGTCATTTTGCCCTTAATCTACTAAAAAGACAGAAATTAGAAAAAGAATATCCTGTTTAAAATATGCAATAAATCAGTTTCTTTCCTGTCCCTTTTGGTCGATATGGCATCCTATGGGTCTAACCCCCCTGTTGTCCCCGTGGCTCTACCTGGCCCTACTGAGCTGTACCTGTCTCAAGTTAATAAATCATTTTGGCATTATAAAATATTCAAAGGCAGAGGGGAGCGCAAAAGGCCAGGTTAAAGAATTTCTTAAATTTTCATGGCATGACAGCCTGTTCCACATACACCCTCAGCTGCTTTGTGTTCTGAGTTGTGTGTGTGTGAGTGTGTGTGTGTGTAGGTAGGAGGTTGGAAGAATCTCCAGTGTCACTCTAATAGTCTAGAATTACACTTGTATCAGTGTCACTAGCATATGGGGTCTATGTATACCCTTAGGCCCATCACACTCCCTTCCACCTTCCACTGTCATGGCATTTAAAATGATACCATTTGGGCAAAGCTAGTTTTGACAGAAAAAGCGAAAAGCTGTTTCCATCCTTAGCCCGACGACAGAGCCAAGCAGCCATCAGGGGCCCCTGCCACAGAGCAGCCAATCAAATGATATTTTACAGGATAATGATGGAAAGAGGGATTTCATCCTAACTGAGAGCTGGCTCCCTCTTTCTCTTCTGTCCTTTCTTCAACCTCCTTTTTTTATACTCTGTGCCACTATGTTTTCCCTCACCCTTCTCTCTGCACCTTCTCTGTCTCCTATGCTCTATAACAAGCAAATGGTGGGGACGGCATCTTAAAAGCAAATGTTATCTATAAAGCAACTAAATAAAATGTAATTTAACTTTTAAGTCTTTTTTTTATTAATTGCTCTTCAAGTATCATTGCTTGTAGAGTGGAAGTTTTGACTCATTTCCATTCGGTTGTTGTAATAATAAATATGCCCATGAATGAAAAACTCAGTTGGAAATAAACTGACTGAATAATACATTTTACGTTTGTGTAGTTAAGTTTAAACATAACAATGTTCATTGCCATTATGATCTTTTCTCAAGAATTCATTTGGAATTTTTACCTGATCATTTGCATCAGTTGGCTTACTTGTCATTTAATGAAGTTAATCATTAAAATAACATTACATTATTAATTTTATAATATAAATAAATGAAAAAATAAAGAGTTTCCTGTGATTCATATTAGAGGCATGTGAGGTGCATTACATGGCACTACTTCTTCAATCCAGAAAAGTTGTGGTTTAAAGTGGAGTATCAGCTAGTTGTGCTCCTTATATCTGCACCACCCATTTCCTCATGTTGCCTCCTCCTACATTTACTTCATCCAACTGTTACATGTCACTGTGACGGAATCAAACTCCACCAGAATGTGACACCCTTTATTTGTTGTGGCAAAATTAGTCTGGCTCATGTCGTGACCTCAGTCTTTTGTGGACAGAGATCAGATAAACAAAAATAGGAGTTCTATGTAAACAAATCAGCCTCCCTTTTTTAGCTGAAACACCCCTAGAGCCCTGGGGTTTCGCCACACAAAGGTTAAAAAGCATTTGAAATAGGAATGAATCCATGGCAAGGTAGACCAATTAAAGCTTCTTCTTTTGCGTTTAAATTGCTACCAATCTTCTCTCAACCCACTTCACCATCTCTTTCTTACTCATCCTCGTTAGTGTCATCCTCTGTTACCATATCTTTTATCATCATTTGATATACTCCACCACAGTAAGACCTGCTAGTCAACTTTTTCTCTCAACCTTGCTCTCATTTTCTTTATACAATGAATTCCAATCAAAGACAATGTTTTTGGTGCCTATCTTGTTCTGTCTGACTCACTCTCTGGCTGAAGATTGTAATGTGGAAACTTGGCCAGGTGTATTTGTTGATAGGTAATCCACATGTTATCCGAGATGCCAAATGAGCAATATGCCTGTAAAAAGGTAAAAAAAAAAAAAAAGACTTTATAATTTCAAGAAAACATGCCTTAAGTGTTATTTTTTTTTACAATAAAACTATCACATTTTAATAATCCCCCCATTAAATATATATATATATATATATAAATCTTGGGTGGCATCTTGGAACTTTTTAAATGAGATTTGAGATTCTCCTTATTTTTTTCTCATCCTCCAATAACAAAATCTTGCCTTTCCTTGCTAAATTAGCCACCTCCTATATTCAAAACAATCAGTGGGTTCATAATTGCTTCCTATTGTGCAGTGTGATATGTAAAGCATAACTCATCTGCGCCATCATGCATCATCTCAAAAACAAAGGTTGTGAAATGTGGTTTTCTCAGTCTTAGGATGCTGCATGGCAGGTACACCTCCAGACTCTCTACGCCAACAAATTAGCCAGTTTTATGGTTTAAAAGTTTAATAGCATGTCTATGAGGACATAAACAAATGAGCTATTGGTTCAAATTTTATTAGAGGGCTCATTGTTTAATATATTATAAATGGAAATTCAAAATTTGTTCCATCACTAAAATAAAATAGATTGTTATCTGGGTATCATAACGCAGTTATGACTAGAAAATGATGTGATAAAGTGTTAGTGGGCGTTTTAATTTTGCTAAGTCCATAATATTGAAAACAAAAGAAAGCAGTAGAACGAAACAGAATGAAACAAACTTTCAAACCTGGTGTTTTTTTTTCTTAACCCAAAATGAAACAGTTACATATAGTTACAAGATAGAAAAAATACTATTTTGGTTATAGCATATCTTCAACATTTGCATTATACCAGTCAATTCCGCTTTACTGATGTCGACCCGCACAAACCCGCCTACACACTCACACACACATGCATGCAATATTGATACGGTTTTCCCGTTTTATCTCTTGGTATATTGTCACCTTTTCTGCCTTGTTAGTCTGACCTCTGTGAAATTCCTAATATAGAAAAATAATTGCACATCAAAACTCAATGCATTATTTTCAGAGGAAATTCTATCACAGCAACAACACTACACACCTATATCAACAAAAATACGCATTGGCACCCAGTAGGCTATCACACGCAAACACACATTTCTGAATTTAAAATAACTTACAAATATACAAATAAGCTTGCATATATTGTAAAGTGAACTTGCATGTGATATTTGTATGTATGTACACACAAATACACCCAGAAACATGACTTGTTGGCCTGCTATTGGTGTAGAACTCATGTATTTTGATGATATGAAAGTTGACCACATTTACATGCAAATCGAAGTCCCAGATTAATAGGGTCCACGTGTGAGGGTGAAGGAAGACTCCATGGTAATATGCTATTATGGCTTTTAAATACATTTACCAATGTTTTTATGCAAAATTAGTATAGTCCTAGCACAAGAAATCATGTTGGCCTGATAGCAATTTGGTTTTCAATAGGGAATACAATTTCATCAGGTTCAGCTGTCATTTCCAATAATCAGCAGGTTGCGCTTGCTAAATTGAAGAATCTTTCTCTAGGTTATATATATATATATATATATATAAAGCACCATGTTTTAGCTCAGTAATAGGTGCACACAATGTCATTTACAGCAAACTCAGTGTGGATACATTACTACAGCTGTAGCAGCAGTCATGTCTATGTTTATATATGTGTATGGGGAGTCTAATCTTTGGAAAGCTTTAAAGGTGCAAGTAAAAAGTTTATTCCTTGAACTTTGGAAGGCTATTCTGGTTTGTCAGTGAACTTCAGTATAAAAGGTGGAAGAGAATCAATGAAACCAGTAATTCCCAGATAGAGTCCACATGTTATATAATTTGATCTATACTCTCCCATGTGATGAAATTAACATGATCATAAGACTGCTTGTCAACCAGAGCAAAATGTCAATCACCCTTGAGTGAAAATGGTCCTGACAGCTAAATAAAGGTCTCAATTTTCCAAAGTCATTACTTCAGAATAGTAAATTATGAAATAGATTGCTTTAAGCTTTGCATTTTAAGCTCTCCACATCTTGTCTTCAAAGGGATGAATTTCAATGTCAAGGCTGTTGACAAAAATAAAAGCTCCCTTTGCTAGAAAATGATCAGACCAGTGACTGAACAAAAAGAGCAAACTGAATGTTTTCTACTTTTATAAGCCTGTTTTCTTTACTTTCAAATTCTTTCAAATTTGTGTTTCAACTGTATCATGGTTTGATATGTTTGAGCACGTAAAAATATAGGAGGTTACGAGGGAAGAGGAACATTAGAGAAGACAGAAAAAAGGAATACAGAAATCATATTTTCTAGGCGTTGAACTTATGGTGTATTTTTTTAAATTTCAACACTCAAGAAAAACAAATAATTAACAGCCTCGTGGGATACAGCACATAAATAGAATAATGTATTTGTGTCAGTCAAATGCCTTTCCATAGCCAACCAAAGAAAACATAATAAATGAATATAAAATATGTAAACAGAGTCTGGATACCCTCCAATTAATTAATACCATTTTTTATCATGTCTTCTGGGAGCTAAAACAGTTTTCAAAAAGGGCAGCATAGCTTTTTTGGTTTTCTTGTCAGTTTATGTAAACAGCCTGAAACCATTCTCGGGGCGAGCAGCACAAGGAGATCATAGATTATTAATGCAGTTTGAAAATAACAAAGACTGTGTCAGCTCTATCCTGTGCCCTGGTATCAGTGGCACTAGGTCGCTAAATGACAAAAACGGCTTCTTGCTGCATAGCACAAGTTCAATATGAAGGATTCTTTGGAGTTAGTTGTAACCCTCGCAAAGCTGCTGAATAGGTGGTCTGACCATAAAATACAACAGCTAAAAAGCTAAATCTGCTTGCTAATTTGCTTCTTTTTAGAGGCTGGTAGGGTTGTGCTTGTGGGAGTCTGGACTGAGGGGGCCAGAAATATTAGGCCTTTGACATCAAGGATCAATTGCACTCTCAGTGGGTTGAGTGCAAAAGGGAGAAAAGAGGATTGTAGCAATGCATGCCCCCTCTCATTAGCTGACCGTGGGGGAGCGGAGGCGTTAACTGGACTTCTCCTCTGGGATTCTAAATGGCTCTGGCTGCTACTGATGGGAAGGGGTGTGTTGTGTGTGTGTGTGTGTGTGGAAGTGGTGGTAGTGGTGCTGGGGTGTTCAAAACCACACAACTGGATTCAGTATTGAGTTAAACTTACTTTCTTTTTCCTAGGCAGAAAACGACTGAACAGCAACATGGGTGAGAAAGCAGTTGTATCTGAAACAAACATTTTTAGTCAGCAGATTGTAGCATCCACATAGGTATACTTGCATTCATCTTGAAAAAAACAAAAACGGTTTAAGACATTACAGCAGTTCAGTAAACATGATTACCCTCTTTGGTTAATTAGGCTCATACACCCTACCAGGTAGCAACAAAATGTTAGCAGACAAATCGGCTGCTTTGACAAGCAAGTTTAAGATAAAGGGTTCATTTAATGAGGGGACTAATCATCTGCATTAGATAAGTCCATCGGGTCTAATTTCCCTAAAAACAAAAAAAAAGTGTGCACACAGAACTAATCTCCTCCTTTATTTATTAATTTACTACCAAGAGGTTCAACACTGCACTAATAGGTATCCTCACTACAATGTAATCATGCAGTTGAAGCCCCTCCTTTCACATATATACACATTAAAAGATGCTGAGCTGTGGGCTACAGAACAAGTGAGAGATTGTAAGTAGATAAAACATTTGCTCATAAGGAGACTCAGCTTTTAGTATAATGAGGTATTTTAGGCTTTAATGAATGAGAATTGTATGTCACTTTTATTTTACAACAACCACACACACATGCACACACGCACAGACACATATAAACATTTTTCTTTAGTGTTTTGTGTACAAATATCGGGGAAAAAAAACGTATTTAATGTCTGCATCCATATCAGCATATATGTAAGTGTGCATGAGGTAGATCTCTTTGGTTTATTGTAAATGACAGAAAGAGCTTTGTTGTTCTGTTTTAATTATGCATCCACTCCCGTAGGCTGAACAGATGAACTTGACTGAGAA
>JBAMIG010000006.1:17515571-17529240 GCA_037177335.1 Kiunga ballochi | reverse complement strand
TGACAGAAAGAGCTTTGTTGTTCTGTTTTAATTATGCATCCACTCCCGTAGGCTGAACAGATGAACTTGACTGAGAAATTGAAGCACTCAATAAAGAACTTTTTTCTTTTAAATATATGCTTTCAAGTTATCAGTGTTAAAACTTTATTTATGATAGATGGAAAATAACAAAACTGAAATACAAGAGACATTTTCCTCTCCAAAGTGTAATAATTTTGCTTGGCCTGTCTGTATTAGCAGGAACTGCTTTATCTTTGTTATGCTTATTTAAAAAGAGGACAGTCAGAAAAAGCAAAGAGGAGACAGAGAAACAGCCAATGGAACAAGATGTCAACCCTCCATCTTTTTTAATTTTTTAAAACTTTCATGACTTCCTGTTTGGCCTCTTTAACAACTGCATCAGAAAGCACTCTACCTTAGTGTAAGGGCACACTTAAAGTTATGTTAGTCTTTAATTAATGATGTGACTTTAATTAATTAAGACCAATCACCCCCAAAACATAGTTTACATCTGAGGAGAAAAGTAAGCAAGGCTTAAACACAGGTTTGAATAATTACTGGCATGCCTCATGAGATGAAGGATGTTTTTCCCCTCTTTATGTACATCTCACTTCATTCATCAAATACATCTCACAATCTCCTATTTAAAGTATGCAAAGTGCAGGTTACAGAGAAGAACATTTTTCAATAACTTGAAACAGATGTTAAGCATTACAGAATTTTTGCCATGACCAAAAAAAGAAATAAAAAATAAGTGGAGACATTTAAAACCCAGAGTGTTGATGACCTGGTTCGACAAGAATATACAAGGGAAAGAAAAAGAAAGAGGGGAGTAAAACTAGCTACATGGACCACCAAAGGCCTAGAGAGCACAGCTAATATGAGACTCCAAGGCCTAATCTTCTTAGTGGGGTGGGATAAAATGAGTATCCATTACGAAATCAACCTTCATCCCAACCCTGTATCCTCAATATTACCGCTCCTACCACTTCATACTGCCTTCCTTTACTCCCCCCAAAACACAAATCCTCCCTTCAGAGCCAAAGCTAACACTGATAGCAAGTATTGAGACAATTGCCTGACTCTGAGCCCTAATCAGGTATTAGCCACTAAAGCTATATAGAAATGCTGCTAATCTCCATACTCACTTCATCTGTAAAGGCAAGGCCTCTTCTACTTGCTTCCTCTGGCCCAGGCGTAGATCAAAGATATCTGCTAGCAATCAGATTAGAGGGGAGAAGAGAGCAGGGGTTTGAAGGGACCAAGGTGCAAAGGTCACAGATCTGTCAAACCTCCCTCTAACGTGGTTCCTTAAAAGCTTTTTGCATCACCCAGAAAGGGAGTAAGCGATGGGTAGTTACATTAAAACATAGAAAAAAAACATAGATACACATAACATCACAAAAAGATTATCAAGATTGTCCAAAACAGATTTCTATCAGTCCACCATCAGTCTGGATGAGTACTGTGAGAAACTCTCTAAAGAATTTGAGAAAGCTATAATGAGGAATTAGATAACTGCAAATTCTTCCAGAAAGTGTATAAATTTAAACATCACATTTTATATAAGTCCTTTAAGTGCGTTCACTTCTGCAGCGACAATATTTCACTGGCACTACCACCTCTAGGAACCTTGATTATTATATGTATAGCATCATTATTTACAACTTGTAACGGGTGGCGGGGGGCTGGAGACAATACCAGCCGACATCTCTCATATCATCATAAGACATTATTATAGTGCAGAGCTCATGCTGTGTGTTATAAAATGTTTAAAAAAAACTGCCATTTATCCTGCTTGGTACTGCATATTAACAAAGCACTCTTGTTGACATTTTACTTTAATTATATTGGATACCATATTTAGACTTTTTTAATGCCTTTGGGAGATCTTCCTTTTTGGAAATTTGATTTCCAGCAGCTTATAAATAAAGACCCTTCAATATAAAGAAACAGTAATACAACAAATAGAATAAGATATGAATACAATTAATATGAAAAGGGAAACTATATGGCCTATGAATGACTAAAAAAGAATCCTCTGTGGTTGTTACTGATGTCTGGCTAAGTTATTGATCATTACTACTACCTGTTTTCTCTTTCTGTCCCCTGTACCTTTTGTACTCCTGTGTAGGACACGTATAGTGTCTCCATTTTTTTATTTTTTTTTTTACATCTTATTCTATTTATATGTATTTTATAATGTATTTATTTATTGTTTTCCTTATATTGAGGAATTTGTTTTTATAAACAGCTGGAAATCTAATTTCCCTGAGGGAGTCATCGCAAAGGGAATATTGAAGTTAAGTCGAAATCTGCTCTCTCTTTCTTCTCCTCTCCCTAAGTGAGAAGTTGTAGAGAATGATGAGTGGATAAAGGAGCCTGTTGGTCCTACACCTGGGCAGAAGCAATCTGTTGCTGAACAGGCTTCTCTGTTTGTTAGTTTACCTCATTTGATTTAGCACATTTGTACAACCTGAATTCTGTTGTGTTTTCTTGGTTTCAGGTTCCCTTTACCATTTTTTTTCTTTTCTTCTAGTCATGTTTTTTCATGTCTTGTTAAGTTTACATAAAACACCTTTTTTCCTGCATCCTGCTTGCCGGTCTGTATTTGGGTCCACACCTCCAATGAATTGTTTTTTCAAAAAAGTCAGATAAGATGCTAGGTAATGTTTTGAATCTATAATTATCCAGGCAACTAACTTTTCCAGTTTTTTTTCTTTATTATCACGACAACTAAGATGGACATAATTGATTCCGGTAGTATGCATGAATAAGAAAAAATCTAATAAAAAAATAGCATATTTCAAAGGCTCAGTAATTAAATCCATAGTACACATTTCTCATGTGTCTTCATACTCATCACTCAGACAAGACTCCTCTTCAAATTAGATCACTTTTCATACAGTGAAACTAGGAAAGATAAACGTCAATAAATGCTTTGAAAAAAAAGTAGGAGGATGTTGAAGTACATGAACTAGGAAATACAAAACACATATGAGTTAAACATTACATACCAAATATGCACAAACTACATGTAGTGGCAGGATTATTAAGTTGGCAAAAGAGAGCTGCAATTGATAAGCGTTTATTTTTGGTATTTTCTCAAATTTCCCCTCGGAAGTATCAAACGTTCATGTCTTTCACTTTTTGGAGGTATAATTATAGTTCTATGTATTGCATAGACCCAAATAAAAATGACAATGACCTGTTGCCCAGCAGCAATTATCTGTGCCTCATGGTCGGGGTTTACTTCAATGATGACATCACTCTGGAATTATTTGTTTTGTTACATTTTAATATCAGTTTTTGAAATGGGGGATACTTTTCTTTGTTTCATTGAAATATTTATTGTTTGTCACATTATTGTTGACAACTGACAAAAGAAATATACGCAAACACACACACACATAAATAAAAAAAAAATCTAGCTCCTAAAATGACACTTAATAAATAAAAAAAACACAAAACATACAGTAGTACAAAGGGTATCAAGATAGATTCTTGGCTGTACTAACACATCTTGTGAGAATCCAGCTACCTTTCAAGGCAACATCTTTTTGCTTTAATAAGTCTTAAGGTTGGTGGACACACACACATGCATACACACTATTTTGTAAAATGCATGCTCAATTTTATTGACAGGATTATTTTAGCAGTTTTACACAATAGATTCTTAGGTGAAGGTGCTTCTTTAATTGTCAAGCTAGCTGCCTGAGTGGAGCAAAAGGTGTCAAAGGACTTATGCTGTGTCGCCACTCCACTTGATGATGGTCAAGGACAAGCAGCAACTGGAAACGTATACACAAACATAGCTATATTATACTTTACATTTAATCTGTATTTATTTTCTCATATGTGTTAGTTTTGGACAATTTTAGTTCAGTATAGTAAAATAATTCATAGTGATGCTGTAAATCTTGCAATGCAAGATTGCATTCTTCTTCTTTTATTTTACACCAGTTTAAATCCCTTTTAATGTTCAGGACTTTGACAAAGTTTAGTCAGTTCAGTTCAGTCTGAAATTGAAAACGCGCTGATGCTAATTGCTACGGACAAAATGCTGCTGCATGACCCTTAACTACACATTGAAAATGCACACATTTCCTACGTTTTCCAAGGGGGACAGCCTGTCCTTAGCGAAGCAGACAAATGTTAATTCCCTTCAGTGAACACAGGTCTGACCTCCAGACTTCTTGAGTAGAACACACACACGCACACACACACACACACACGTACACATGCAGTCTTCTCAGAAGGTCACAGAGCAGATGACACCAGCCTGTTCCCTGTTTCACTTCGATTGGCCCATCTTTTCTCCTTCATTACCACACACAGCTGTGAATAAGAGAGTTTGTGTGTGTGTGTGTGGAGGTGTGTTTGTGTGTCTGTTCCCCTAGTTTCTGAAATGGCTAAGTGCTGTTAGTGCAGTTTTTATCTGCGAGGCCATTGGCGAGACTCAAGGGAAAAGACCAGGGCTATCGCTCTGTGCCGGCCCTGAAAATTGATATTGAACACGGAGAAGGAGTTGGAGCGAAATCTCACATGCTGGTAGCAATTAGCTAAAAAGAGATTTGCAACTCTGTGATTCATCACACTAGAAATCGAATTTATTTAAAGACAATGTTTTTTTTCCCTCTCCATTTCCTAACTCCTTGTTTGCTCACTTTTCTCCAGACTGTGTCCTTTAGCCCACTTACATCATAGTGTGAGATTTCCTATATCAGGTTTTACTTCTCTTCTCTGAAAACATGCAGTGTGCTGAGGCACAAACAAGGTCTTTGATTTGACTTTCAGTGTGTACATACCTTGCACTGGGGTGCTAAACTGATGCAAGGCTGCTTTTGGTTTGCTTTGAGACCTTGCAATGCAGTGTGGTGCACCATCAACAGCACACAGAGGAAAATAAATCATTGGTGAAGGAAGGGCAAATGATACAGGTTAAACAAACTTTCTATAGCGTTCTTAAGTGTCCCTATTTACAACATGCAGAGCCAGTTGGATTTTGTTTACTCTGTGTGCTTTACAAATACTTTGAACAACCTGCCAACTTCAGGATATGAGGTTGAAGTAGTAAAGCACACTTTTGCCACTGCACTGCAGAAGTTCACACTACACAGAAAAAGAAGAGAAACATTCACCCTAATGTTATTATAGCACACATAATGTTTTGAGTGATGGAGAAAGTCTGTTTCACAAAGTAACAAAAATCACACAGTTTGAACAAAAAAAAAAAATGCAATGCAGACCAGGGGTGGCTGGCCCATAGTGGGTGATAGTGCCTCATGAAAAAAAGAGAAAAAAAAGAGTTTATTTTGCCGGTCTGAGTTTTAACACAATTGTCCAATCAGCAGCCTAAATATCACTGTGACTCTCAACAACCTGATTGACACTTCCCAGCCAGCAGCCCCGCCCCCTTGGGGCGATTTCGGTGAGATTGAAAATCGCCCCAGGCGCTTTCATAGACTTATATGATGAGATTTTTTTTTCAAATTTTGGACCCTACTATTCATTTCTATTGGCTCCGGGAGGGCTTGCCTCAAAGCGATTTCGTCATACGCACTGATGCGTGTTAGGGCGATACGTACAGCGCGGGAAAAGTTACGTACAGTGCGCACCACATGCACTCTTGAAGCTGCTAGATCAACGTGGCGACCGTGGCTACCAACTTCAACTCCAGCTCCAACTCCATCAGTCCTTTGAAGGAGTTACCATTCAGTCAGAAATAATGCAGACAAATGGACTATTAAAGAATTGGGACAACCCAGACTTTAATCCTTCAATGGTTAAACTGGCATTTAAAGGGTTTAAAAAATATTTTATGAAAATTATTTGATATTTGATTATTTTGATCAGTGCTGAAGTTGATTAAGAGGTTTATGAATAAAGTGGAAAAAATACTGATGGTTTTATAGCAGTTTGTTAGGGTGTGTACATTTTTGGCTTGAGAGTACGGAGTGTGACTTTTTTTTAAGATAGTATTGGGTTAAAACAATGCAATGTAACACTGTAAAGTTACTTATTTGACTTTTGTTTATTAGAATTTTTCCCACTATTCATAATTGCAGCAGTTTTCCCCCCCTGAAAAATTTGTCAAGATGCAGACATGATTGGTCTATCTTTATGCAAGTGGCCAGATAAAATATGTCTAAGGGAGTGAGCATTGAACAGTATAAGCATTTGGTTGTTGGCTTCCACATTTTTGTTAGTCTGCCCCAGGGCCGCTGTGATACATGTGGAAGCAATGCTTTAAGCTGTTAGCAATAAAGCATGATAAATGAAGCAATTAATTCTTGTTAATGTATTAATGATAAAAACTATGACAATAATAATAATACATGTTACAAAAATGTAAAAAAAAAAAAAAAAGCACAATTCAAAAGCTTGTACAACACCATTTCAGGAGCAATTACTTGAAGAAAGTCTTTATCTGTATGACCTTTATGACCTCTATAAATATTATTCTGTCACCACTGCAGGTAATTTTGGAGTACATCTCTTTCATTTGAAAACATTAAATCATGGAAACCTCTCCTAAAGTTCCATGAGGGCATTTTGGTTATATTAAGGGTCCTACTTTGAGTGGATCATTGCATATCGCATAGTTGGTGGCATATTTTGGATCATTAGCATGGTTTCCATTGACCTTTTTTTTTGTAATGGTTTGTTTTATATAGTTGAGTACTAACTATGGAAGAGTTGGCTTTTGATCACAGTTTACAGGTGACTGAGACTGCAATGACTTGAAACTACTAAGCTTAGTTCCTTTCAAAGAGAAGGGACTTTCTCCTATCAGTCTTTCTTAACAAACCATTATCTAAAAACACAACCAATCCAAAGACTAAAGACATGCAACAGAACCATTGGTAAAAAAAAAGAAAAAAATAAGTTATTTAATGAGGTGTTCATGTTTGAAATGGAAACATTACACATTCAGAGAACTGTTGGGTAGCCTCCTCAATATTTCGGTTCAAATCACTCTTCATTTAAACTACTTTAGCACCAAAAACAGAGAAAAGAATGCCAGGGTTAATGTACGTGTATGGAGGCAATATGTTATAGATGTGTTACTATGTGAGATTTGAATAGAGTTTTAAGTTACAGTAAACTTGTAGAGCGAATTGATTAAAAATAGTGTTGTAATCTTTGTAATCCAACATTTCCTTTTCAAATATAATTGTTGATTTCTCTACTCATTGGATTTTTTAAATGTTATTATTTCTATCTTCTTATATATAATACATTGGGACTGAGTGCATACTTTCTCTTTTATATTGATGAAAATAATAATGTTAAACCCAAGACAATTATCAACTTTCCGTTAATGTAATGCTTTTATTTGTTATTTCCAATACAATATGGATTTTACTTTTTTATTTATTTTTTTTACTTAGGTAGCATCTTAACATTTTTGGAAACAGATTTGTAAACATCAAACACACGTTGACACGTTCTTCATAAAGAATCCAGGCAACAGGGGAGCACTGCCCCAGCCTCTAAATCTCTGCAGTTTAAAACCTGAGCTGCAGCTGTTAATGGAGCCAGAGATGACGGATGAGTTCATATGCCATGCAAGCAGCCCTAGACAATTGCTTTAGCCTGATGACAGATTGCCTGACCGTAACCCGGTTTATGTTAAACTCATTTTTGCTGTTCAATTTCACAAGTGTAATTTTGTTGGGCTGTGCTGCATTGTCTTTGACTGTCGGTAAAGTGTCGGGGTGTGCTCTTGAGCCTGCGATCCCTACCTCTGGTAATGATTCCCCTGCTCTTTTCTATTGTATTCTTTTCTGCATAATAAGGTTGGTAGTCAAGGGTTTGGGTGACACAGCCATCTGTCAAGTTCATTTGCTCTGTGAAATGCAAAGGAATAATGCCTGATCCTACGGGAGCCTATCTGTTATCAGAGGTGCCCCCTGTTTATGGCCCTACTGCACTGTACAGCAGAATAGGATTGAATGAAAGGGTTGCAAGTACACACTGATATTTGTACACACTTTTTTTTCTACACAAGCCTGTGCAGGCATCCTGAGTACATGCAGTGCCTGTCACAACCTGACACATAGTGCAATTGTGCAGGTTTGGCTTGATCCTCACATCTTATTCTGGTAGAGTTGGATCATGTGTTATAAATATAATTCAGTTAACGCTATTGTCCAACTGGAGCTCTTGTGCCTGTATATAAACATTTTTGGATAAACTGTGTATGGTTTGAGAGTGGCACATGATTGTTGGCATTCTGTGAATGTTATTGTGAGTCCTTCTGTTTGTTTTTGTCAAATTTTCCTAGAAATCTTTCACAGCACCTTTCTGTTTTCACCAATGATGATACCCATGTATTTCCAACTCTGCACTACTGTCACACACAATTTAACAATCATAAACCTAATGTAAAACAGGCAGAACTGAAAATTCAGGTTGAGAAAAAAAAACATGGACAGAAAAAGTGTGATGTCAAAAAAAAGGTTCGATAACTTCAGCATTGGCTTAAAGTAAAATAGTATAAATGCACCCACACAGCCAGCCCGTTGCAAAAGTATGTATTCTGACACCTCTGTTAAGAGGAATTTACAGTTTTAACAACATAATTGCATGTTGGAACAAGAAAACCTCAACCATTCCTTAGCATCGTTCAGAAGTTGAAGCTAAGCCAGAGTTAGAGTGCAAAAATTATGAAAAAAAATGTGTGTCTTGCTGCTGGGAACAACAGGAGACAGTTGAAATCAAACCAAAACCTGATGTGGATAAATGTTAGCAACAAAAACTTTGTGGGTAAATGTATCAAAGACAAGAAACATGGATGTAAATGGTGTGTAAATACAAAAAAAAAAACAAATATAGAAACATAACAAACAAAGAACAACAGTAACAAGCAAAAATACTTTAAGAACAAGTTACAAAGGAAGATTAAAAGAAAGTGTAAAGTTTCAGTTTTCCTCAGTGATCTCAGCATGAGCAAGCAAACCTGGAGAAAAGAAAAACCTAAAAGATCAAAATTGGCAGGATGTGATCTTGTCAGCACCTTGGTTCAGTTTTTTTGGCCAAATATTGATTCAACCTTACTTTATGAAGTCAAAAAGTATGTACTGGAAATTCAGTGGTCATCAGGTACCCCTGCCCTATTAACAGAAATTACTTAAAGTGCTTATCTTTCTACAGTAAAGATAGCTAAATATTCACGCTTAGCTTTTTACATTAAGTTGATAGTACAAAAAAAGTATTCTGTTCAAGCAACGTCCTATATTTATCTTTTTCATGTAGTCTATTTTATATTGCATTATGAATCTATATTAATGTAGTTCAGCAGAACCCTCCAGATTTGCAGCTTTAAGGTTCATTTCATTGTTGGCAAAAACTAGCCTGTGACCAAGGATGAAGGAAAAGGTTTGACAGGTTTTCAAACAATAACATATTAAACAAAATGACTCCCTTTTTTCAGATCAGACCCTGTCTCTCTGCCTTTTTGTCTCTCTGTTCTACTTTCCCTCTACCACCTCCCACTTCTCTCCGCTCTCTCACCTAACCCATTATTCCATAGCTTGTGTGAAAAGGGTAATCGCTCAAATCATTCAAAGGCAACTATCTGTGTTTGACACTGGGGAGCATAACCATCATCACAAGCAGCCGCTAATGGCTCTCTCTGGATCCAGCAAAAACACTTCTCAGCTCGGCCTAGCGCAGCACAGCGCAGCAGGGCCAAATGCTGTGGGCACTACAGTGCTGCAGCCAGGGCCAAATTTTACCCTAATGAATTTGGACCTTGCCAGGTTATTGCAAAAGGCAGCCATGGCCATCCAATACCCTCCTAGATGATCTGAAGCAACTCCCGTGGCCATCGTTTATGCCAGGGAGCCCATTGCCATGTGGAAATTTAGAGAAAGAGTGGTGGGGGGGCTATGGCTGTTTTATTTATTTATTTATATTTGGCAATTGTCTGCTTAGCTCTAGCATTCATTCCTGCACAAACATACATGGAGAGGGCATACAATTGAATGTAGGCATGCAAAGACGTATATGTTCACCTACACAACCATGTATTTGACCAACAAAAGGGTGTACAATTCATACAACTCAGGTGCACAGACCTCATAAGCACACCACACTACCAAGCATTTTCTGTAATGAAGCCTGAATAAAATGCCCCAGTATCCTATTATTTTCAATGTTCACATTTTAGAGAAAATGTGTTTTTTTGTCTCGGTGCAATGATCATGTTGCTTTTTTTCACTCTAAATTGCCCAAAAGCTTTGCATATTATGAATTGAGCTCTAGTCCAGTCGGCTTTTAAAATGCACTGTTTTATGGGTTTTGGGAATGATTTGAAAGGCGATGAGACGGCATGAAAATCAGTTTGTTTGCACTAATTTTTGCATGCATTCCCTGGTTAGAAATTGATTTTTAGCAGATGCATGTTTGCAATCTCCAATATGTTCAACAAGCTGTCCAAATGCTAGACATTGAACATTTATTGCCTTTCCCTGAAAGAATAGTTCGTTGGGAATGTTTCATTAATGGACATCCACAACTTCATTCCAATATATTAAATGTGCTCAAGTGCTAACATTATATATACTGCACATATTTCTCTGTGCCACTTATCAATACACTTTGTTTTGTTTCTAGTCATTTCTACTTTTTTTTTATCCAACTTCCCTTCATTCCTTTGCTTCAGACCTTCCTCCTTTCCTTTACCATCTCAAGTAACACACTCCATGTTCTTTCCTCCCTGCCTGTTTTCATCTGTCCAATATGCTTAAGGCCCCCCAGCTGTGTTACAGGTAGCGAAAGTCTCCTTCAATTAGACATAATCATCACTCACGGTCAATGATTGCGCTAAAGGCTAACTTCCAGTCTATGAGGGGGCCTTCGCATCTAATGCACTGATTCAGCTTGTCTCAGCCAACTTTTCTGCTTGCTGAAACCAAAGCAATTTATTCATCGCCCAAGGCTCTTTTGGCAACAGCCAGTTGAGCAAGCTAAGTGAGAGACAGATAGAGAGACATGAGGGGGAGCATAAAGGAGGGGGAGGGCTGTAAAGAGGACTCTCTCTTTTTCTCTCTCAGAGATACAATTTAATCAGAGACATCTGTGCACAGGCAGGCAGCTTTTCCTTAGAGGAGACTTAAGCAGAGTCTTAGTTAGGGGGCTGTGTTTGAAGTGCAGGGGAATTATCACTTTCTTCCAATAACAGTGCCAGGGATGGAGAGTGAAAGGGAGAGCATGGAGAAATAGAAAATCTAGTTAATCTGCTCCATCCTGGTGTGCAAGGGTGTGCTCTGGACACATGAGGACCAAAATCCAATCACCAGACAGGAAAGACACACTCCTGACCAATCAAGTAACCACCTTGTTGGGCAAATGGAAAATACCAAAATAAATGAAGTATTGTAGTGGGAGGAGAATGTGGATCTTCAAATGTTTTAGTTTCAAGCAATATTTCAAATAATGGATGTGGACATTTTTCAATTTTAAAGTTAACCATGGACTATATTACTGGTATGTGTTATAAAACTTAAAACATTTAAACAAACAAACCAAACAAAAACTATAAAAATATTAAACACAAGTGCCCTTTTTCTCTCAACTCGCTACAAAAATCTGTGATCCTAAATCAGTGTTTCACAATTCCAGTCCTCAGGCTCCCCTGCCCTGCCTGTCTTATGCTTGTTTCCCAACACACCTGACTCAAATCCATTAACCTGCCCATGACATTCTTTGCAGCTTGTTAATGAGAAGGGTTACTTCTAAAACATGCAGAGCAGGGGGGCCTGAGGATTTGAATTGAGAAACACTGTCCTAATTGCTAAGTCACATTTCCGAAATACAATCTGACCTACCCTAATAATTCATCGTGTTCCATTCCTTCAGTCAACATCCTGCTTAGAGTGTTCGAGGTGTGAAGAGCTCTAATCTGGGGGAAGTCTGAGAAGAAAGTGATAACTGCAAGAGAGCAGGGCAAGAGGGTTAAAAAGAAAGATAGTTCTGTCATCAGATACTTTTCAAAAGGTCAATAGATATTTGGTTTGTGTGGATGTGTGCTTGTGGTTTTCAGGTGTAAGATAAGCATTTGCGAATGTGAGTAATTGTCTTGTGTATGTATAGAACTTAGCACATTCACTGTGACTTAAAATACTGAAGTTGTGCATCTGTATCAGAGATAGAGACCTTGAGCAGTTTAGAGTCACAGTTCAAAGGGCTGAGTGTTGCCAGACGCTCGCATCATCACTGTTACATCAAAGAGCCAGTTTTTTTTTTCCTTCAAACAGTCACTCATAGAGTTTGAGCTTAACATTATATTGTTTCCCACCAGGAAGAAATGCAAATTTAAAGCAAGAAAGGTTGCTACATTGAGACGAATGTTCACATTGGGCGCCTTGCATGAATGTGTGTGAACTTGTACTTGACTGCAATGTTTTATCAACACATGGATATTTTGGATTAGTTGGTTATGTATTAAGCAGGAAAATGGTTGTAAATAGAATCAAAACCTAACTATTTAAATTAGATATATAACAAGAGATATATTTTTAAATCGGGCTTGCTGTCTTTTTTTTTTTTTTTTGTTTGTTTTTAGTAGTGTATACGGTAAGTAAAAAATTATTCATATTTGGTGTTTTCAGCCCTATGATTGTACCATAACAATAAAAAACAAAGAGAAAACAAAGATCAAACAAGTGAGTGCAAAACTAAAATTAGGTAGTAAAATAAAACAATACTCCCAGAAAAAATGTAAATTTTGCGTCTTATAAAGTTTCCACTTTTATTGTAATAAAAACTTTTAAAATACCATTATAGGAGTAACTAAAACAAATTCCTATTTTAGTGCAACCAAGCAAACATCATGACCTACAAGAAATGAACATCCCCATGTGAAAGTAAAGACTATGTGGGGTTACAGATGAGTTACAAAGTGAAGGATAAATCAATCAGGCAGCTTGTTACATTCACTTGAATCTTAACAGACACATGCCAAACAATGATTAAGTTCTTGGTCTCCCTCTCACAAGGAGGCACACACACGCATACTCTCTCTCACACAGAGAGAGACACACATAACCTGTGATTACGGCTTGGGAAAGTAGTAATTTAGTCCGTGATTACAATCTATCTGGCTGCCTGGGGCCAGACTCTGAGAAGTGTCTGTCTAAATGACACTTTAATAAGATGCCGTCAAACACACAAAAGGTACAGGCACACACGCAGGCACACGCTCGTACAGGATCACTGCTTGCCATTTCCCGCACACTGTTATGCACACACACTGTTATGCCAAAATTGAAATGCAGATTTGGGCATGCACACAAAACTTCATACAAGAACATGAACAGACCAATGACACTGCAGAGTCATGCACATCGCACACATATAAGCTGCATGGCACCCTGCTTTTTTTCTTGCATGCATCACTGGATACATACACTCATTCCAAAGATGCCATCTAGAGTGATTACTTTTATCACTCACATTGTGTCAGCCATGCATCATTTCAGATGAACACTCTTTCACCCTCTTTCAATGCCTGACACCGGATAAATGCTAATGAAATTGTTGTGGAGCGGATCTCATGCAGCAAAATAAATAATGCCTATTTGTTTTTTTTTGTTTTGAATTGTGGTGCTGTTGCAAGCCTATACACACACACACACACACACACACACACATATATATA
>JBAMIG010000006.1:17497987-17512908 GCA_037177335.1 Kiunga ballochi | reverse complement strand
TATATAAATATAAAAAACAATATAATGAATACTATAGTAGTAAACTAGTATTTGTTCTTCAATCCTTCTAATACCCATAGTTTAACTAAAATCTACTTTTTAAATCAGGCTTTCATTCATTTGGCTCTTGTGTATTTTTACATTGTTCTTCATCACAGGTATAAGGTTTGCAAAGTCTTTATCCAATCACAAGCCTGGATGATCCACCCTGTGAGCCTTGGGTGTATTGTGAACCAGGCTCTCAGAGACACACCCTCTTCATACTGTACATTTCCTCTGAGGTACTTCAACTCACTGTATACATACCTAAGCACACACTGCAGACACACACAATTTACTCCTCTGTTTTCTCTCTTCCACAGTCCCTGTCTTCACTGTCAACATAATAGTGAGGCCTGGATTCTGTCTCCCTCTCCCATTCACTTGAACTTCTCTCTTCTGTGTCTCCCTACCGCTCAAATATTCATGGCCACATCTGGGACAATTTAATGAGTTAATGTCAGTTAATTACTCACTCCAGTGCGGCTGAGTGACCAACCTGCATATCTTTCGCTCTCTCTCTCTCATTCTCTCTCTCTCTCGCTCTCCCTCTCCTTCACCACTGATTAATGACAGTGAGAGAATAAGAGGAAGAGAAAGAGGAGAAATCAGCATCTACTGCCATCATCAACATTATTGGTGTCTGGCTGCATTAAAGTAGATGAGAAGCGTGTGGAATGTGTGTGTAACTGTGTGTGTGGGTGTTTGTGTGCAAGTTTAGAGCTGCCGAGATTGGAGACTGTTAGACCACTAATTGAATAGAGATGATTCCATTATCAAGCAGTTTGTTTGAGTGAGGAAGGCAGTTAGTAATCCACTGTGGAAAAGATACACACACAATGTCACACACACAGATTCAAGGAGTGTTTTTTTTGTTACACATTTGTGTGAGATTTATATGGAAATGGATAAAAAAAGAATATGACTTAAAGAAAAGTTAAAGCAAATACATATAAATAAAAAAAGGAGGATAGACACACTTTTGTGTGAATGGAAGGTTTTAACACACAGTATCCATAATTGGGATCATTGCCTGACCACTAATACGCTTCTTTATAGCTCTCAGAGTACATATGTACACACATACAGTCACACAAAGTTGTGTTACAGCACAGAGGGAAAAAAAAATCTAAATGCCACAAATTGATTTCTGATAATCATCTTAATTGAGTCTAACAATAACAACATCTGGCATAAAAACACATCATGCATACAGTTCATTTGAATCTATTGTATTGAAATCACAGAGGAAACAAAACAAGCTATTAAATCTTGGATGGAATTTGCCGCTCCACTTAACACACGTTCTGGTATCTCACAGCACCTCCAGTTCCACGCTCAAGTGGAACTGTATTAAGATCTATGATAAGAAAACAAAGGAAGAGAGCAGAGGAGACGAATGAAACTTCTCTCTGCTTCTGTCTTGCAATTTCTCCGAGGGGCCTCCGATAATTTATCACCTTTGGTTTTACAGCAATTGATTTCACCCCCCATGACCTCTTGCACCTAGCAGTAGCCTTTTAGTTGGTGTTTGCGAGCATGAGTGTGTGCGATTCTATTTATAAGTTGAGGCATGAGTGTAGGAAGGCATATATTCATTTGTGTGCAAATATATGTGTGTTGTGAAGGTTGTACAGTGAGCTATTCAGGGCACAGGCTGTTTTTCCTTTCATCACTGAAAGGTCAGTAACAGTGTAAGAAGGATGGCCTGAGGTCAGAACAATACACCCAGCGACTCTTCTTGTGCCTTTGTGTTTTGTGTGTGTAAATGTTGAAAATATTTTATGAATGGTTGCATGTGCAGAATTATTTCCCCAAAACTGATCACCATCATCTGGATCTAATCTGCCTATAAGAACCCGGCGTTATTTCTGTGACATCAGCCAAAGACGGAACAGTACACAGAAGAGTGCAGCATTGTGAAACATAGCATGGAAAAGCTACATAGTCTTCCAATGAGAAAAGAACCAGACAAAAGACAAGAAACAGGTCTATTTCCATTGAAAAGGAATCGGGTCATATGGTTGCATGACCGTACCAGAATGCCACCTTGATTATGTGATGTGTGGGTCTGTGTTTACATGGGCGTGTGGGAGGAGATGCATCTTTTCCCACCCGCTGAACGCTACTGGCTGAGTCATGTTTGTTTGTTGTTGCAGCAGTTGCTACTCTCCATTTACTTGCCACCCGTGGGTTTATAGTTAGGGCTGAAGGTTCAGGATCTCTTTTTACCACAGAGGGAAAACTTCAGAAGGGGAAGAAAAAGGAAGAAAAAGCCCTACAACAGAAGAGAGTGAAGGTCGTGACAATAAGGGAAAGATATACAATGATATAAATGAAGAAAGGGATACCGATGTGTTCTCATAAAACAAGGTCTATTTTTTTTTTATTGTAAGAGTGTTTTTTTGTGATTTCATGTCAGTGTTGGCATGGCATCTTAGACCTTATAAACAAGTAATTGCAATAATAAAAGTGTGTTTCTCATCTGTGCTGCTGCTAGAATGGAAGAGAAAAAAAGTAAGAGAAAGTAAATGAGTGATTTCCATAAATTGCTCCTTTAGCGCATTTAAATGACAGTATTCTCCAAAAAATCAAAACATGCAAGGAAAAGAAGAATACAGAAAAAAAAAACAAAAAAATGAAAAAAGACAATCAATACAAACTAGTAAATTCCAAAACACTCAAACTTAAATTAATAAAATGTGAAAAACCTTTTTCTCAATATATACTTTGTCACATACAGCACTTTTGTTAATTTAACAAATCATTTTAAACATCCACCAAATGTTAAGGTTTGCAGCCCTAGCAGTTTATGTAGTAACTCCAAAGTCTTTAGAGGAGTCACCAAAAACGGCAGATGTGGCGCCAGTGAATAAACCCTATCAAAATTACTTTCCACAGGCTATTATAATGCAATTATTTGCTTTCATCATCAAGTATACTTTATATGAAAACCCTTTTGTGAGTGGCAACTGCCATTAAAACCAAAAATAGTGGTGAAAAAAAAGATTTTAAACTGTTGTTCTGCATGTTTTCAAGCAACTAAAAAAACAAACAAAAAAAAACTCACGTGATTTGAGTTAAACTGGCTCTCTAGTGACCTCTTTGTGATATTTGTGATACATATGGACAAAGTATTAGGATAGGTCAGCACGCTGAGAGCACTCTGATCTGATACGGTTATTAATATGATTAACTTTAACGCTGTAATTCAGTGTTAAACACAAGTCATATAATAGCTGCTTTAACAGTGACATAGAGAAGTGGCTTTCTAGCTGCTCTTTGATGATGAAGCCCTCACTTTGATGTGCCAAAGCCTACATATTGCTAGCAGGTGTAGAAAGGGAAAGGTAAATATTGGAAGAAAGAAAAAAAATCAATGTGGTTCTATATTTTCCCAATCTAGGTTATTGCCTTTGGGGTTTGCAAACTTTGATGAGTTTTAGATATTAGTTCAGATTCTTATAAATAATGCACAATACAGCACGGGTATTTAATTCACAAGCTACCCTGCAGTGTAAAAACTAGTTAACATTAGCTCTAGCATTCCCTGCAGCAACAGTAAAGAGATATATAGCTACACTGATCGTGATTTTCATCTTATTCGCTGTTAGTTCATTCAGAATATCTGAACTCTCTTCTGTTTTGTTTTTAGAAAATAAACAGCAGATAAGACAACAAAGCTTTGAAATAAGTCATTTTGCAGAGAAGTTCAATTATTGATTAGTTTAGACTTGATACTTTCCCAATGTAGTTTTAAATTCACTATGTTTTCTTTCCTGTCTACACTGTTGTATTACACAGTTTTCTCATTTCTGTTTTTAAATTATACACTGTTCAAATATTCGAGTCTGAGCAAAACATGTTTTTTATTTAAGTCACATTTATTTATTTATTTATTTTGCCTGTATTTGCCTCAGGTCAGTGCCAACCATATTTTAGATATTTAGGCTGACAGATATGAAAAACATGGGAACCATGTTTTTTTTTTAGCTTTTATTGGCAAAAAATAAATTTTCCTTCTTCATTAGTGTTACCCATGTAAGAATTTACTGTCCATGTTACAGTTCTAATCACCTTTGAAAATTATGAAATAGGTACAGGACAAAGTGTCATGTTAGACATAGACAAAACCTGTTCAACCTGAACCTATGAGGTAATGTCAGGGCTTTCGTACGATTAATAGGTAAAGCTACCAGTTCACATGTAAGCTGGTGGAAGGAGTGTGCGATCCCCATCGTATCTAGGTTAAAGAATATACTGTCAAACACTGAGACAAGATAATTATAGCTGTAGACAATGTGAACTCAGGGCACACACACGGAGAGCCCTTAATAAGGAGGGCTGTAATTAGGTGTCACTTAGTCACAATGTGAAAATGTTGTCTTATCTGTCAACTTTGCAGCTTCATTAAATAATTAGATTTTTGCAGAGCAAATAGTAATCCACTCATACTATATTAAAAAAAATGTGTAAATTGAATTACTTTGCTCCAGGTTTTGGGAAATCAAAAGTGTGCTGTTCAGTACTTTATTACTATCTTCTGCTATTTTTGCAAAAAGTAGTTTTGACATCAAATATGTCAAAAATGATTCTCTAATCTATCACTTAATTGATTGTCTTGGTGAATAATTGATCATATTTCACAACACATTTCTTCTCTCATGTTTTTTGAAACATGGTGTTAGGGGAAAAACTCACAACACTAATATATACATTGCTTTAATCAAGCTTTTCATCTTCAGAACAATTCAGCGATAAGTCAATTAAATCTAGGGCTGCAGAAAATGAATTATGCAGTAATTTTACTAAAACATTTATCAGCCCAGCTTATTATAAATGGATGATTTCCAGTGGAAGACTGGCACATGAGATGAACAAGTCGTATATCGGCTTGTCCTCCATCTCACTTATTCAACTGGGTTGTTTATTATTGTGCATACAGATTGTTTTTAAGAACTCCAATCTATTTTGCTGTTTTTGAATATGGAGTTAATCCACATATTGACTTCATTTTGTGTATAGAGTTAATTTGTATATAGAGTTTTAGTATAGTTAATCCTGTTCAGTCTCTAAGAGCAGTGGGGTGCTATTTGACATAAAATGGCAGTCAGAGATCTGATAAGTCATCTTGTTCTTTATCGCCTGCTTTATCTACACTTTTTTTTTTACTTTTTGACTTATCTGCAAATGATAAATCCAGATTTGGCCCTAACATACAGTGTAGCCTGGTGCTGTCCTGCAGGCATGGAGGGTGTCAGAGAGCACGCAAATGCTACCCTGCCTTGAGGAATTGTCAGTGAAAATGCTACCACCAAATCAATCTCTCACGGGCCTCATGGAACATGGGTTTGGGTGTAGGATAAACACAGGGGAATAAATATATAATATTTTTTTTCACCTTTTTGGGGGTTGGTTCAGGTTTTGTAGGAATGAGTTGATTTAATGTTCAATATTTCTATTTCATATTTATTTCACAGTGTAGTATATATACAGTATATCATTTTATTAAGATAGCCATATTATATCTTTTTAATTTAAACTTTTGAGTGATTTGAGGTCAAATTTGATTTAAAGCAAGGGGTTTTGCCATGGAATGTTGCTACAGACCCCTTCTGGCAACCTAAGCTGTCAATACTGAAGCAAAATCTGCAGGCCTGGAGTGGGGTGGGATGTCATCATTTAATTAAAAGGTTCAAGTGAAGAAAAAAGTAGGGGAGGATGACAAAAAGCACAACATCAGGATAATTATTTAGTAAGTGTTCTCTGTCTGGTTTATGTGATTCTTCTGGGCATTTTGGAACCTGTTGACACAGATTATTCAGGTAAAGGCCTGAGGGGTTGGCTGAGGGCGCTAAGCTGGGCCACTGTGCACATCTCAGCACTTCCCTGGAATGGCTGCCAGCCCCGTCTGCTCTGCTGTGATAATGGAGCCTCCATTCCCCTCTCTGTACTGTGTGGAAATGTTTCCATTAGCCTTTGACAAGAAAAGTCCTCTCTGCAATTTAGTCCATCTTTTATGTCCATCTTGTTTCTTCCAGCATGCAGATTTTATGCCTGCCTCCCTCTGTTCCTCTAGCTAGTTTTCTGCCTGCTACACCCCTCAAGCACTGCTGGAATGCTGGGGTGAGATAAAGAAAAGGCCCTGCTCTGAGCAGGTTCGAGTGTTTTGCTTTTTTTTAAACCAACAACCTTTTTTTAAGGGATTGTAAACACAAGGGATAAACTATGATAAACTGTGGTTCAACAGAGGCTCTTCCAATTCAAATTCTGTCTCTCTCAGTGGCCATTTGAAAACACGTGCTTTTATGGATGAGTTTAGTATGACTGAATCATAACACATTGCTGTTTGAATGGTATCCTTGTTTTGCAAATGTGCTCACGTCTGCTGACACGGGCACATCTGGAAATTCTGATGTGACCTTTATTTGCATTACTAAGCTCATCAAATTTGAACAATAATTCACACATCCAGCTGAAACTAATGTGAAATATTTTGGCAAGAGCCCGAAATGAGTGTAATGCAAATCTCATGTCTTTTTGTAGCACAAATAGGAACGGCAGCCAAAAGACTAACAGCCAAGCAATAATTCAGTCAGATGTGGAATACACTTACAGTGCACTGGGGAGAGGCAGCAAGAGATGAAGAGGAAGAGAGAGAGACAGAGAAAGAGAGATGTGAAGAGGCCGTACAAAGGTTAAAGCCTTTTGGCCTGGCACAAGAAGATGGACTGGTTTACCAGTATGAGACAACTTGTGACCGACTGTAACTACTTAGAGATAATGGCTTTTTGAACCTCTGCCCTTTTAGAAAAAAAAACATCAGTGGAAATACTGTAAGTGACTGCTACACCAACAAATGAGATTGAGATTACATATGTGGCCTTGTGGGAAAGGACAATTAGAAAAATGGGGAATGAGCTGGAAATATCTTTCTGCTTTGAAAGGGACTTTTCAGAGGTTTTGGGCTTTAGTCAAGTGCCAGGTTTCCAGCTTTTCTTAGAAACTGTGGTCACACCTGGAGTCCATGCTGTGGTTTATGTTGTCATGTTGGATTATTTAAACACAGTCAATGGCCTAAAAAAACACCCCTTTGTGACAAGTCTGCACACTTTCTGTGTCAGAATTTTCAAAATAAGTGTGAAATATGTTTTATTTTTCTGAGAGTAAAAGAGATAGATTAAAAGTAGGCACAACATATCCATCAGCAATTATATCTGCTTTCTAGACTAGAGCATTACCAGTGTACCCACCATTTACCTGACAAATCAATAGTCATAGTGCACAAGTGACGGTGCAAGGCCAACAAATGTTTAGCTCGGATTTATCTGGGGCAGTTTTTTCATGTATTAGAAAATGTGATTTAAAATAATAAATTTGTTTCTCTGCATGTTGTATCAGCTGTATTTATTTTTCATGAGTTGTTTGTCGTCTACACTCCATTATACATTAATACATAGTATATGATGTCACTGACCACATGCTCCCATGCTTTGCATTGATATTGTTGAGAATAGGTGTTGATGGATAGTACGAAGTTCACTTCTGAGTGTGGCAAACACCGTAGCAATGGATGAGATAATGATAATGCATATTCTCAAAAAAGACATAAAACAAGGTAGTGGATGGTGGTTGTCTGCATAGCCATTAGATATGTTTTTGGTTCAATGTTTATCTTCACTTTGCTGGTTGCACCTAAACATTAATGCACCACACTACCTCAATGATTATAAATCTGCATTTGCTTTCTTCCTCTGATAATGTACTAAAATCAATAGAGAAAAGAGAAGGTCTCCTCTCTATTTGTATACTTTTCAACTTTGAGCATGAATGAGTCCTTATAAGATTTAGTGCCTAATTAGGCTTCTATTTGTCAGATGTGGAAAATGGACATCATTATGCAAGAAGTCAATGTAATTTGTCAACATGGTCATAAAAAACTAACAAAACTAAATGTAACCATCATGTCTTTTAAGGGAAGAGTAAAAGCCCATTTATGCTCAATGCAGAAGACACAAAGTAAACAGACACAATCAGTTGTCTGTGCCTTTTCTGATTCATTGCTTGAACAACAACACATGAAGAAATACCCCCGAAAACCACAGTGGGAGTAATGAGCATAGTATCTAATATGAATACCAACAGAAACAAATTAGAAAGAAAAAGTAACAGGACAAATAATGTGTAAATGATGACACTAACAGTAGAGATAGTAGAGAACAGCTTTGAAGATAGGCTTTAAGTGTGTCTCAATATCATAACGCTCTGAAATATAGTGTACACTGCACACTTTTTGTTGTAGTGTGCTCGAGTTGGACTAATCTGCTATACACCACTATCCACCACACTTTTTAAATAAATACATTTCCCACTCATCATGTATACCTTTCTCAACCTATATCAAATCAAAAGGTGATGCAAAATCTTCCTCAGATTGGTTAAACTAATCCTAACGGTATAACTTCATAATCATATCTATGCAAATTAGCCTCTGCTGCAGGATTGTTTTTCACCATTATTTTGAAAGTGCTGAAAAGTTCCTTCTCTTTTGCTGCTTAAGAATAATGTTGGTGTCAGGTTGGTGCACAAAGTGTCAATCGTTTCACACTCGGTTCTTGGCCACTTTTAGGGCAGCATCAAGGTACTTTCAGTGAAATGTCAGTGTAAATGCACAACACACTTAAACAGTACGCAAAGTAGTGTTAGAGCACTGACTGAGACCCAGCCTGTGTTTTGGGTGATTGCAAATGAATGAATGAATGAATGAATGAATGAATGATTTTTTTTACTACAATCTCCAGCACATAGAAGCAATTATAAGATGAAACACGTGTGTTTCAAACATGTTGACAGAAGGCAACTTTCTTTTAAACAAACTCTAACATAAAAGACCAACCAAGGTAACATAAAAAATATCCAATTTCCAAAGGACCCCGCCTAAACTAATCTAATCTAATCTAATCTAATCTAAACTAATCTAATCTAATCTAATCTAATCTAATCTAATCTAATCTAATCTAATCTAATCTGCAAGTATAAAGGATGTTGAGATATGACAGTGTTAGAAACAGCTTTACCTAATAGATCTGTAAGGGAGCTTAAAATGGACATAACAAACACTGTAATTGTGCAATTTTAGAGTTTTTAATTGTAAAACCACACTTTGTGCCTGGTTTTGTGTTTTGGCAAAGCTTCTGATTGATTGTTGGTATTTGGTTCTACCCTCAAATTCTAAATCTGTCTTTTTGCTTACTCATATGGTTTGACACTCAATGCATCTTGCATTAGTTACGTTTTGCCTCTTGGTCTGTGAGGGAATTTGTACTTAGAAATAGTTTAAACTGTGTGTTGAGTTGAAAACCATCCACCAATATCATAGCAACTAGCTCAATATGGAAATGAAAACAAATGTCAATGATTTAGGAAGGAAGTGGTGTGAATATTCGGTTTGTCATTATTTTGTTTCCTGGTTAAATGTCTTCCAGTATGATTTTTAAAATCTAAATGTAATTTTTTAAGTAGCTTTTACTTCATGAAAACAATGCAATTTACAAGCATGTGATCATCTAATAAAACAGAAGTAACCAGCTAGCAAATACCAAAGAGTGCAAAGTGATTCAATTAGTATAAAAAATAACAAAAAATACATAAAAAATGTATTGTATGCCACAGTGGATGAAAGCAGTATAATTATGGGTTTTCAAGTTGGTTGCATTTTGGTGTGTGTGTGTGTGTGGGGGTGTGTGTTCCTACATGGTGAATATAAACCTAACAGCAGGAAGTGTAGGGTGATTGACAGACTTCTCTCATTTCCTTAGGGGCAAGGTTGCATGCACTGTTGCATCAGGTGACTGCTGCAGTGAGACTGAAGAGCATATGAAATCCATTAATCCTCTATGTTATTATTTACCAACCCTCTGAAACACCAAATGAAGATCACATATCTGCAAATGCAACCAGCCTGTTACAGGCACCCTATCTCTCTGTATCACTAATGTTTGGCCTGCATTAGTCATCAAAGGCAGTGTGATATTAATGCAGCTCTGAGCGTGTTTTAAAATATGCAGAAATGTGAGCGACAAACACACAAAGCTGCCCCCAACTGTTGTGGGACATTATAACTACTTTCAACATGGGAGGTGAGCGCAGTATATCAGTTTACAAGCCTTTCATTATGTAAGTGGTGTGTGGGTTTACATTAGGCGATAACTAATTTCTCAGCAATCAAATTTAAGTAATATTCTGATTTACTGCTTTACAACTGATGTTCTTTTTCATTGTTGCAGCAAGCAAGTATAAAAAAATAAAAATGCTTCTTTACTTGCAGTTTGTCATTGAAAACCAAGTGTGTGAGCATTGTTCAAAGTTTCCACGCTATACAACAGATGTGCTTTCTTTTCCGGTCCTGTGGAGCTTGCCCAGTCACACTTAATATAGATCCACTGTCACATACACTTCCCAAGTGTTTGTAGGATAAGTGCTGGATTTCACCAAGTGTTAAAAGCTTAATCCATCCAAATGTGTGAAACTGAGAAGTATTTTGTTCACACCAGAAGGGGTAAATTGACAGAGGTTCGGTGTCAAGCTCTTTGCTTTGCCATAAGAGTTTGAGGTCAAAAACCGACCCTTCATGATGATTTAACTTTCAGCCAAGCGTTTGAGACAGGCGCGCATATTTTGCAAAGTGCCAACCTTTGTATTATCACGCAATGCTATAAACTGTGAATGCTGTTCTAACACCATGTGTGTGGCAGATGTCTCATCCTGAAGTAAAGACCAAAACAAAAGTTTGACCAACAATGGGCACAAATTGTTGTAGACATACTGTATGATTATTTTTGTAAGCTCAGTTGATGCGGTGGCTTCCATAGCTTCAATGAGCATCATGATTGGTGGCACAGTAAAGTAGAGGGGATTTCAGCAGTAGGGGCATGTTTGCTGGCGAGTTTATGGATTTGTCATTGGAAAAGACCAGATCTCTATGTTCCAGACTCTATAATGCATCAATTTGATTCCAAATAAGGCTCCCGCATCAGGCCCTATCCCTTATCAGTGAACATGTCCACGTCAGTCTCCAAGATTTGGCCACGGCTAAATTCCTGCGCATTTAGGCTGGCTGAATGATATGGACATCTACGCAGTTCCAATAGCTGCAGGCAGCGCCTCTTGAATAGCATTTTGTACATAAGCTTTAGCTTACTAGCCTAGGATACCAGGCCAATGCCTTATCCCTGTTAACAGAGACCCTTCTAAGACAGGATTAGCGTGGGAGATAGTCAGCGACAAGGGGGGACGGTCCATCTCCTGGGAAGCACCACGACTAACCCAACCGTAATTGCATTTGTTTAGATAAGGAGATCACAGCAAAATTGAGCACTGTTAGTCCAGCAATGCAGTGTGATTTTTTAATTCATGGCATCACAATGTACAGAAAGCAGATGTCTATAAACAAGATGCATGACATCTTACTGCACTCTTAGTCTGAATTCTAGCTAAACTGCCTTCTTTTTTTTATGATACAATCACGTTATGCAGAAATTATTCTTCTGTGATGTTAAACCCATAGTGTGAATAGTGTAAATATCATTTATGGCACAATTAATGTGTAGCACTATGTGTTGCTCTCACAATGCAAAACATTGGTAACAGAGAGAGTGAGAGAAAAAAAAAGAAGAAACTAGCAGCAACCTGACTTTCAGGTGTGACCTTCCGCTCTTCTCCTAGGCTCCCATTCCTTTATGGGTTAACCATCCTTAATGCTTTATGTATGCCTCGTGTGACACTCTTTGCATAAATGATACCAAATAATTGGGATTTATAAATTATTCATTGTGTATTAATGCAGGTGAAATGGCTTTTTGGCTTGGACTGCTGTCTGTCGTTCAGAAAATAAAAGAGGAGGAGGTGGGGTATCATAGATACTTTGCCAGGAAAAAATGAATACCCCCACTGAGCTATATGCAATCAAAATGCATGAGCCACGCATGGTCAGTGCAGCAACTATTGCAGCATTTTGTCTGGTATTTCATAAACAATAGCCTGTAAAGTAATTTGAATTCTTAAGATGGGGCATAAATTTACTGCATATAATATATTAAAGTTTAGTTTCATGAATCAAAATTTTAATATAAGATTTTTACCTTATTCAAAAGTAAAAAAAAACAAACAAATCCATATGTGTTTTCTGGGGGAAAAACAAATAAACAAACAAATACACAGAATAGAACAGATACATTATAAACCATTGTTTAAAGTAATTTAAATTCAAGTATCAAAACATGTCACGATACTGTAGACTAAGAGTCTATAATTATTAGTAACTTATATAGGATATCTTGACATTCTGTGAAGAAATGCTTCTATGTTTTTTTTTGCCTTAACTTAGTATTGGTAAAAAAAAGGGTTTCAGAGCTTGTGAATTTTATTTAATTCAATTTGTATCATATTATTGTTATAACAAATAAAAGAAAAAAAAGAAGAAAGAAAAACAACAACAAATACAAAACCAAAGCAAAACATCAAGAAAAAAATACCTACAACACAAATCTGTTAGTGAGTCAAGCAAGGACACAGATACTTGCATTTGTAGCACGAATAAATCCGTAATGACAGATTGACAAACTGCTCTGTCATCCTATGCTTTAGCTTTCGAGTTTTTCTATTCATGCCCTAAATGCTTTCTCATAATGTCACAATTCCAGAGCTGTTGTGCTTCTAATTTAATCATAAACTGACCACGGCATTTGCTTTTGAGGCTAGAAATATTTAGGCTGACAAAGACTGACCCTCCTCATTCCCTGAGCACTTTTTAGTGCGACATAATATTTCTTTTGGCAGGGGTCATGGGTGACTCGATGTACATCATCACTAACTTATTAGATCTTGAGGCAATTAGCTGAAAACAAACAGGCCAGACAGACCAGCTATTGAGTTGCTGAACAGGGAGAAAATGGCCTGTGGCACTCAGTCATTTTAAAGCGGCATCAAAGAGGAGTCCATGGCATCAACAGAAAGAAAGAAACACATTGTTGCGGTGTAACGCCTATACAGTACCAGGGGCTTAGCGCATTATTTTTCCAGTGATTCAGGTTACAGACCCAACTTGCTCCAGTATAATAGGGTGGTAGAAAGAACTTTTCACCTGAACACTATATGCTATGTGCAGCATGGTTAGTTTGGGATTAAAAACCCATTTAGGGTCCTCCCTTGACATAGAAAATTAAGCCCGTCGGTTATAATGGGGGCTAGTCCTCTGTCTGTCATTAAGGTCAAGGGGACATCTTGATGTGCAGTGCTGTAATCACTGCAACAAGACCAGCCACCGAAATCTGAAACCACTCAAAGAAAAGATATAATTCCCTCATATAATTGTTTGCAATAGTTGCAAATTGTCTTTTGAGTCTCTTTTGGTCCAGACAGTGACATCCGGGGAGTCCTATTTACTTGGTGCATTTTAAAAATGAAATAAAATTAATTAAGAATGTACAGTTGATTCTTGGCTAAGTTTAATAAATCATTAATGTGATATATATCTCACCATAAAGTAATGGTAAAGCGTATTTTTCATTTTTACTACACATGTGTTATAATGGTGCAGAATTCATGCACTTAACTCTGGTTTTATTTAGCAACTTCTGTTAAGCTGTTTGATCTTTGGTCTGATCATGGTCAGGTACGAGACGTCTTCAGCACGTATCAATTATTCCACAACTTAACACAACAGTGAGACATTCAAGAGACAAAAGACACTTTCATCAGCCTCTCTTGGGTGGAGACAAGAGGAAGAAAAATGGGAGTCTTTTAGGCTTTTCAGACTTATCGGTTTCATGTGAATGGTCACTGGAATGCCAAGATTTTAGTCTGCCTTTTTCCCACCAGATATCTGTCTTTCCCCTCTGTCTTTTTTTTAATTTGTCCGTCATTCCTTCCTAAGGATCTGGTTCCTGGACATGATATGCCAAATTACCTGCAGTATCAGTTGTGCCACTGGCAATACATTGCAAGCTTGTAAATTCCAGACAAACCCCTCTGAAGGATTTGCCTCAATGCTGTCAGTAACTTCATTGTCTTTGGAAAGTGGCGGTACAAAAGATATGCCCTCTGAAGTTGAGATCTTAGGCCTGGTATTATCATAACAGAATAACTACATGCATTGGCAAGATGAGGAGGTGTTACGAATCGAGGGACAGAGATCAGATTTGATCAGGGTAATCATTCATGCTAAGGCCATGGCTTGTCTTTTTATTTGGCTTTTACAGACTAACATTTTTATGCTTTGATATATCACGGATACAGTAGTCACAACCATAAAACAAGCATATTACCAATACACTTTTCATATTTTAAAGTTAAAACCATGAAAAAAATTACATGTGGTCATTGTGAAATTGATCCAACTGTGGAAATTGTGCTACAAGATCTCAGCTCACAGATGACACACAACCCATTGTTCCTGACCATCAAACATTAGAAGTCGGCTTTCTGCATCCTTTGTAACCCACTCAGATAAATCCACCATGGAAGTTCTTCAGTTTTGCCACACCCACAGAGCTGCTTGTCTTTTATCCACCAGGTGATATTTCATAGGAGGCTTTTCTGATCTGAGAGTGACAAAACATATCCACAACACACACTCAGTTATGATTGATGTTAGAGAAACAGTAATCTAAATTAAAATATATCAGTCAAATTAGTTGAAGCTTAAAACATTAAAAATTAAAAGAAAACTCACATTTACTAATTTAAAAATCAATAAATCCTAAAGGCTTCATAATGGATCATATATATATATATATATATCTATATATATATATATATATATATATATATATATATATATATTTAAAACACAGTGCAGTGAGATCGGAAGAGCACAAGTATGC
>JBAMIG010000006.1:17471028-17496523 GCA_037177335.1 Kiunga ballochi | reverse complement strand
GAGAGAGAGAGAGGGTCTATCTGTATGTCTATGTATTTATGCAGGTAGTTATGCAGTTTTATTATGATGATTTTCAGTGCTTCTATTTTGCATAAAATATCACTAAGGTCTTATCTTTGGACCTTTTTGTGAACCATGCCATAGTATTTGTCTGTTGGTTGTATGTAGAGGTAGATGATCTCAAGAGGACGGCTGGGTAGGTGGTGAGGTTGGGGCTGGAGGCTCATTGCCTATGCATGACAGTGTTGTAGGCATATTAGAATAACACTGACTATATTCTGTAAATGAAGAAGAGAAGCAAGGAAGCCTCAGGAGTCCATTATGGATTTTAATAATACATCAAGGTAGTGTAACTGAATAACCGATCTCTGAGGGAAGAAGAGCGGAAGAGGGAAGAAAAAGTACACACGTGACGTTTGGCTAATATTACAATATGAATTATGAAAACAAAAAGCACTTTTAGTTTAGCTTGTCTTTCTGCTTTTATTCATCTTTAGGCATTTTTGCTCTTTTCCCTTCCAAGTTCCCCCTGAATCCAGAACACGGTGTAAACAAATAAAAGTGGAGGAAAAACAGTTTGGCATCTCTGTAGATTAATTAATGTGCCTGCGACTTGGCATCACCAGGCGGAAATTATGTGCATAAATAATATCACTAATTAAAAAGATGCAGATTAACATGCAAATAATGTTAATGAGGATCTGCAATTCCAGAGTGTATCCGCATAACATCAACAATTTAATGTGTTGGAAGGACTATGTTTGCATTACATTAATAAAATTCAAAGACCCATGCATAGAAAATTCTGTCGGAGTCTGTGTTTCCACTTGTGAGTTGTAAATTCTGTGGGCAGTAACAGCCACTTCTGTGGCAGATGCAAAAGTTATTATCTCAAAGGCTGGCTGAAGTGGTGCCATGAGCCAGTATGACCAGCTGTTAGTGAGCGGCCAGCCAGAAAAGCACTAAGACAATTAACTGTATTAGTTGTTAGGCTGCAGTGTTTATTTTCTCTCAGATTAATTTCACATGGCTGACTAGAAATATGCTGGATAGACAGGGGACAGACATACAAAATAAACATACACAAAAAACAGAAAAAGCAAACACACATCTCCTCAACTGGGGATGAGTGTGGGATCTCCTCATTTCCCTTTAAGAAGCAAAAACTGTAAAGTGAACCACTTGTGGACATTACCAGTCTCTAATGTTTTTTGTGTTATATATATTTGTGAAATAAGGCAGCACAAACTTTGTAAATAAACTCATCAAGTCAGCTTTAAATCTAATTCAGTACTTGAAGACATTGTTTTCAGAGCAAACTTCTATTCACAGCTCATCCTATAAAGAAAAAAAAAGAAAGAAGGAAAGAAAAAAAGCTAAATACTGTACAAGCATGAAAAAAGGAAGCCCTCGGTGTGTGGACTTAATGGATTTCACAGTAGAAATGAAATGACAAACTTGAGTGAGCGCACCCCTTCCTGTGGGGCAAATGTCTGCTGGATTTGGATCGTTACCTGCAGAGTAAACAAGGCCCTTTCTTAACAAGGAAAAATACTGCCTGTGTCTATCAACACGATGTCGAGAAGGGAAAAGGAAAGGCTCTCCAGTCTGCGGTGATATGCATCGACTGTCCTCAAGAGGACATTTACTCTAAACCCATTCATTTCATAATGGGCGAAGGCTCTAAACCTGTTCATCTCACAATTGGCAGAAATCCTGGACATTTATCATGAATTGTAGAACGTGGCTTATTATTTTTACACATTCACAATTTCAACACTCTGTGGGTATCGAGAATTATAGTTTCAGCCTTTACTGAGGACTATAAGTCATGGCAAATGATTGTAATGGTGCCTTTGACCAATTATAACCAAATGGTTGTAATAAATGAGAAGCCAAATATAGTTAAGATGCACTTTATTTTGTGTATTTAGAGAAAAACATGATTTGTTTTCTTTTTGGTATCATGGAACAGATCATGATTGATCAAGACAAGTATACAACTTGAAATCCACTAAAAAATACACATTTATAAAGACATTCTGGAGTAATTATAGCATTGCAAATTCAAGCAGCTGCATAACATAAATCTGAATATTATAGATCTGAACATGTGTCTTCTTTGTTTCTGCTGCCAGTAGGATAAGATGTGATATAATCTTGAAACGCAAGCTTCACACTAAATTTGTAAGAAGTTTCTCATAGATGTATAATGTCCTTATACGTGTGAATACAGTGTGCGTGAAATAAGTATGTAATGATGTTAATTCTTCCAGCAGACCTACAGTATGTCTAAAAATCGCCTTTGCATCCTCTTGTATTTTTGTGAATTGGAAGGATGTGGGGCCTGCTAAAATATTCAGACACAGCATGCAAACGATAGCTTCACAGGACATACGGTTTGTATTATGCTTGGCATTGCCTTTGCTACAGTGTGATATTCTGGGAGGAAAGGAGAAAAAAAAACAGAGAGAAACACAATGACCTCTTCAGCTGGGCACAGCCCTAGCAGCTGGCCAATAACTTAAACAGGACCTTGTAATATGCTTGCTTTGGGCAGCGGGGAACTGCACAGACAACTCATAAAAATATGACAAGCAGATGATGGATTAGGGTCATAAGTCTCAGTTCAGCCGTACAAACAAAACATCATGATCATGTGTTATGACAATACGGTTAATAGACAGAAATTAGCAGATGCTGATTGCAGTCTGGATACTGTCGGCATACCAAAAGGTTCTCAGAGAGACATGACTGGGCTGAGTCGTGCAAACCAATACACAAAGCCAGAGAGGCCTCCTTCTCATAGCATGTGTAAAAGCACAACAAAACTGCCCTCACTTATTTTTTTACCCATGATAGCCTTTGCCTGCTATGTTTGGCCTACTCATGTACACCCAATTTTCAGATAAAAAAAAAAAAAAAAAAGATTAAAAAGATGATAACAAGTAAACCATGTTTTGATCTGCCACGATTTCAAAGTTGTCAAAGGAGGAAAACTGCCTCATTGTAATGATTTGGGGTTTGTATGTCCTCTTCTCATTGCCTAAGGTGAAATGCACATTTCATCAAGGTTATGGAGATCTGCTGTAGTACTTGCTCCCCTCATGAATGCAAAGTTGGCGTAGGCTCTCTGAAGACTTCCAGTGAGATTTGAATGCCGAACTATAAAGTACTTGTTAGAGCAGAGCTTGGCAGATAATTAAATTCAATCTACTTGCTGAACAGGGCAGCTAAATATCAGAAATGTAATTGCTGGTTTTCAGAACATGTTTATTACTCTTGTTGTTATGTTACATTATTCACCACTGCAATGCAATTTTTAGACATGGTAATATTATTTTACATTTTTTAAATGAAAAAAAATAGTAATATAATGGTCCAGTATAAATGTGAAACACGAGTTAAAATAATTGTCAAAAGAGGTTATTTCAGGCAAGAAAAACTCAGAATGATAAAAACATTTAATACGGGTTAAAAAAGTCTCCTTAAATATTGTTTGATAATATGAAGAAGAAAAATAAGAATAAAATAGACTATATTTAAAGAAGAATATGATTGCTGAATCTAAAAAAAAAAAAAATTATAAACTCATCCACTCAGCTTTAACTAATACAGAACTAATAGCACTCACAATGACTGAATTAGTTTCAAACACCAAACAGACAAAAGAGAACCGGCGAGAGGCAGAAAATTAAACCGCAATTATCATAAAATCCATCATTGTAATTCACACAGGCTGAGTGTTGCAGTGTTTGGATAGGTAATGATTTTCTAATATGAGAGGGCAATTTGCATAAATAGCCTGGAGATCGGTTATCGTCGTCATCATCATCATCATTTTTGATTCCCCACAATTACGATCCCTGCTCTATATATCAGAGCTCACAGCTATGTAAAACCACAGCACTAATTAATAAGCCATTTACAGACTAGCAGCCAGTTACAGTTGGTCCTGCTGATGACCTTAGTGAAGATGAGCCATCTCAGAAGTGCCTGTGTGTAACTACAAACATAATGATGTGCCAGGAGGGAATCATTAAAAATAATTTACACAAGCCTTCATTTACCCAGATCTTTTGATAGCACACTTCCCCCGGTGTTTAGATCCATGGCACAGAACCTCCTTACCATTTGGAAAATGCCGGCCTGGGGAACGAGTGGGGATACCTAAGTGGTTAATTAAGAGCTGTTGGGGCGCCGGGAGAGACTCCTGAAAAATCTCTCTGATGTCTGCCGTGTCAAGTGTCTCTCCCAGACTGAGCAGCGAGAGGTGGCTGCCACACTAAGCTAATTACTGGGAAAAGCAGGGAGCAGCTGAAGAGAGAAGAGGGCCCCCTAAATGATTCGTTCTCTCCAACAATCCAAGCATTTGCACACCAATACATATAAAATAGATGCACACACACGCATCGGTGCAGAAGCACACAAATATTTGAGCAATCAAAAAGCGTTTTGAGCATTGTTGCCAGACTGGCTGCCCCATGAAGCACAAAGAGAAGGAATCAGAAGTGAGCTGAAAATGTATGCCAAGTGAAAGAGTTAACTTCACCTGGATGACGATACAATGAAACAGAAAAGTGAGTTTTTGTGTAAAAGGTTACACACATATATATATATATATATATATATATAATACTATGATGTTCTTTTACCCCATTCTAACCAAGACATTTATTTAGCTTTTGAAAATAATTTCAAGTTAAGATTAAGTTTAAACTTTGTTCACTTCTCAGACGTTCTCCCTGCTTCTAACAATCAGTGATGTTTTAGTTGTAAATGGCACCAAATTTGCATATAAATAAGCAGGGATAGAACATACATTTCATACCTATGTTTTTCAAAACATCAGCTGCTCAATATAGTTTTTTTTCTAGTTTAATAGCTGTCACACAAAACTGTATTTCTGCAATACATTCCAAGTGAAACTAGTACATAGAAAGTGTGAACATTTCAGCATAGATAGATTTAGCTTGATATGTTTCAAGATTTTGCTGTGAAAAAGGGACCTATTAAGCATGCTTTAATGCAAAGTGTTTAAATTTTATTTCTACTGATGATGAATCACTGTTTGTCTGACCTGAGCGCAAACATAATCGTAATGTTTAAAATGGGTGACAAAAGTGATAAAATAAATATAACTTTCAAACAACTATTTTTGCCAAGTATTTTTATAAATGCACAGCATAATTTATCCACAAATCAACTGATGGGTGGTACAGGTGGACATTTTGTAATGCATAATATTTTGTAATGCATAATATTTTGAATAGAACAATTCACTTAAGTGATATAGAACTCAATTTTTTATTTATTCTTTTTATTGAAAATGGCACCCTACATCCTCGACATGAAGCGCCAAGAAAGAAGAGTACCAAATATGTCCTCTTTAATCTTCACAATTCCCCACTGTAGTGTCAAAATTCTGTTCAAACGGAACGGCTGCCAGGGAGAAAGTGACTAAACAAGGCTGTGGGTTGCAGTCAGTCACTGTTGTAAAAGCCATTGCTGGTCATGATACACTGAAGCAAACCCTCAAATGGTGCTAGGCTCCTTCCTCTGTCTTCCGTCTGTCTCGCTCTCTCTTTCTCCCATCTGACTCCAGACCATCCTACGACGCGAGCAGAGGGAGAAAAGGGTTAGCCGGGGGAAAGAGAGACAATAAGGTTTTTAAAGCCTCCGAGCTGCCTACTGCAAAGCCTCTTTCCAAGCAGCAAGGAGCCAGCCAGCTTCTACCAAGCCAAGCGCTCCAGCCACATCAGCCATGACAGAAGGCTGGCAGAACAATCATCTTAACAATATGGCTGAGTCGCTGACCCAACACTGAAATTGGGCTATTGCTCCAACCAGTGTTATGGTTGGTTTCCCACTGGCAATAATAGCTCAACATGGAGCCAGACCTTGGACCTAACTGGTTGTGAAGGGACAGCAATAGGCTGGAATTGGTTGTCCTGGAATGTAAAGTCATAAATGCTGTGGAGGAACAAGTTGGTGATCATTTACAGAAACAAGATAATTTACAATTAAGTGTAAAGTTATTTTTTATTCTATTTTCTGCATTACATGAGCCACTTATTGATACAAATATCTAGAATATGTTGCTCTGCGACACCTGTTTATGATGGCAGCACTGGTTTTGTGATCTACATTTGGTGCTGACCCGCTGATTAAAAAAACAAAAAAAACAAAAAGACACATTACACTTAACACTCAGTAAATGAGTGTTTGTCTCCATATAATCACTTGCTTTATATGGAAAGTAGGATTTTTACTTCACAACTCCAATTATAAGCAACTGCAAATCCAAAAATGTTTAAAATAACAAAAAAAAAAAGACCTTGCAGTTTTTACAGAAGTGCTATAATTATTTTAATTTACCAGGCTACTTCTATCAAGGCAAAAACCTTGGTATACCTTTTTGAGTAGGCAAGCTAACAATGATGTGTTTCACTACAGAGTGAGCCTTTTTCTTTTCTTAAAGAATACTTAAGGATTAGGGGAGAAAGAAGCATGTTATTAAACGATTTCCTCTGGTGTGTATTGTACTTATAAAAGCACAACTGTTTCCTTTTACATATTGTGTATTCCTTTTACACAACAAATTATGCTGTTTGATTTCAGTACTGAAAAGGAACATTGGGGGAAGAAAAAAACATGTGTTTGCAGGTTTGTATTTAATCTAAAAGAAATATGATATGTCAAATAAATACTAAATTGCATGTATGTTACCATGCATCCATCTTAAAAATCTGAATAGACCATTTTATTGTTAAAAGATAAAAAAAAAGCTGTATGAACTTCAGTTTAAGAAAAAACACAGATCTATTTGCTTCCTGTGGGCATTTAGTTCCCTATAATTTTTTTAGGATTTGTGAAAAATACAGCTGTCCATAGTCTTGTTGTATTATTTGAGTCAAAAATGGGTATTTGCACAAAGGCTGAAGCCCCAGACTGAAAATGAGAGGTGTAAGAAGACATGGCGGGGCCCCAGGGCGTGGGCACTGTTGCCAGTGTTCACAGGGTTACTCTCAGTGAGCACACATAAACATATACTCACACACAAAAAATAAATAAATAAAGGAAGTATCTCCTCATCTCTGACTCAAGTGTGCAGCAATGGACAGTGTGTTACACACGGAAGACAACTGAAAGAGACACAAACACATTACATGTAATGCCTTGGTTTTCTGGCCAGGAAGCAGAAATAAATTCCCACTGAACCGAAATGATACAGTATGTTACATGTTTTTGAAAGTATGTAAAGAGATCTTTGCTTATCTAAATTTAAAGAGTCTGGTGGAAAAATGCCTAAACTTGTTATGTGGAATTGAGTCCTAAGTGGAGTTGTGATTGAAACTCATCTAAACTGCGTATTTTTCAGCTTAAATGACACTAGAACCCAGCCATTTAATCTGTTACCGCATACTGTGCACCGTCACACCCTTTCTCTATTTTCTCTTCCATTCACTTAACCACATAATAAGTCATTACAAGCGGTACAGAAGGCTTGTAAGTATTGCACTGCACATGGTTACATATTTACATTCAGCTCACTTTTTTTAATGAGATGAAAATGAAGGATTTCACTTTTAATGTCACATTTTCATGTGTGCCATGCTTCACGCAGCCCTGCGAATAAACACTGGTATCAATGGTTGGCCAGAAATAGTGCCATAAAGGCTGGCATGAAATTTGTTTATCTAGCTGCTGGATTGTATTCAGCTGGGGATGTATGGCATAAGTATGTAAGAACTGTAGGCTCTGTAATTAAGTCTGTCTTCTAATGCTTTCGAAGCAATTCATTAACACAACCTCTCACTGTCTGCTATGATGGAGAAAGCGCTACCATTCATTAAATGACAAAAGTTGTTAATAAATTATATTTTTTGAGTTTTTAGACTTACCAAGGAAAACTTTCTCCCTCTTGTTTGTCATGTTTTTTTTTTTCAAAATAGATATAGTATATATATATATAGATAGTGTTCCAGAAAAATGTCATTAAAAGCTACACAACACTATTGAATATGACTTTGTTAAACTATTTCTCAGAAAAATATGATGAAAGTTGATTTATTCATCTTCTGAAACTAATGTAGCAGTCCAGCATAAATTAAAAATGCTTAAAGTGGCATAGAATAACACTCAGGGAAATTTACTGTAATAAAGTTTTAAAAGGATTGTTGAGGGTTGTAACATGTTTTCCTTTGGTTTATATGCAGGGGAGGAGCAACAATTGGAAACATTACAGACAATGCATAAAACTGGACCTGAATGATGGTTATCACCATGGCCTCTACAGACTGCTCATCTAAGAAGTACAGTAGCTCTTTCTGGGGAAGTGGGACGTCAAGACAAAAAAAAATGCCAAAATTGAAAATAAATAATGTCTCTTTGCTTTCAAGCCTTATACACAGCTATATAATATTATTTTTAATTACCCTTTTATTAATTTATCTTACTAAAATGATTAGTTTCAAACATTTGAATGAAAAGGACCCAGAAGAAGAAAATCTTTCATGATCTGACCTTTCAAACAAATAATTTAATCATTATTAAATGCAATTAATTTAACTAATACAATTAAACAAAAAAAGTTTTTGTTTGTTTGTTTTATAAAGAGGAATGTTATAACATATTTTCTCAAATAATTTTTTTCAGATCAAATAAAATTCTGATGATGTCATTTTTCTTATTTTTTTTGCAGTGGATATGCAATCAATTAACTACATGTATGCCATTGAGGGGGAATACTTTGAGCTGAAAACTCTCACCTTTATCTTTCCCAGTTACAAGTGAACAAAGTAATGCAGCTGCTTCCATTACAGGACATGTATCTGCATCAAACCTCATCTAAGGCTTGTAACTTTCCTCAATCAGAATGCTTTATTAGCAGCAAGATTAGGTGTACATGCATCACATCCTCAAGTATTCTCATGGTGATGCTTAGTCAAAAAGGCCCTTTTCCCTTCTTACATCCTGGACACTTTTCAATTCATCACAGAGGCTTAGCCAACTTTAAAGTGCGTACAAATTATTAAATGAGGCTTTTGCCCCTATGCGCTCTTGCCAATTGGCTGCCTATAACAACACATTCAAAGCTAAAAGTTCTTTTTTCAAAACTAGGCCAATTAAATGATATAAAACACAACATAATATCAACTGTGATCGTTTGGCAAATCCTTGGAATAAACAGTGGGCCTTTTATTAGCCATCTAAGGGTGTTTTTGATTGTTCCGGAGGGACACAAAGCATTCCTCATAAAGAAAAACAGAGGAACATACAATACAAATTGTCTTCTGTTTGCAACTTATGGACTTTCTGGATCAACGGCGAGGCAATCACTATTTGCGTAGTATCTAAACATATGTATTATGAAGTGCATCAAGGAAGGGGAAAAAAGAAAATCCACAGGCTAATAAAAAAAACAATAAAGATAATGTCACGGCGAGATGCATGTCAGTGATCTAAAGCATACTTTACAGAAGAGAACCACACAGTCATTCCTCGACAAAACAGTGATCTTATTTACAAGGCTCACAATAACCCCACGCAAATGTCGGAAAGAGGAATAAAGACAGGGGAGGAAAAAATAATTAGCATATTAATCTTTTTTATGCCGTCATCTCTCAGGTCCAGAGGACTCATGGTGTAATTTAAATCTAAATGCTTTCCTTGGCATTAGAATTCATTTTAGATGGGTCAATTGTTCCATAATAAAGGGATAGAAGGTGTACTTCATGCAAGAGATTTATGTTTGCCATTTGTTCATATTCATGTGCTAGTGAATACCCCTCAATTCAAATGGTGATGGCAGCTCATATCAGTCGAGCTCCAGACCTACAGATCACTAACCAGCAGCAATGAATTTCATTTGCTGAGGACAAAAAGACTAAGGAGAGAGAGAGAAAGAGAGAGAGACAGAGACACACACACAGAGAAAGAGATGGGGGGGGATCAGCTCCCCAACACAGTTTATTGATTTTTTTCCCCCTGCTCGACAGAAAGCCTGTATAACAGCTCTATTGCCCTCATAATGATTAGTGACAAAAGTTTAATTAAGCAATTATGAAGCCAATAATAGAGTTGTCTGGTTTGCTTAGCTTTAGACTGTTTAAGACTTATCTCCCTCTCGCACATCACAGCAGCTGGAATGTGCTTGAAGAGATTAATGCCGCGAGAACACAGATGCCCACTTTAATACAGCACCATGATGCCGTTTGAATGAAGTTGAGAACACAAGCGTCTCTTTATCAAATTACAAGTCTGCTTTTCATGAATATGGAGCAAAAAGAAAGAAAAAAAACAGCTATTGCTTCAAGGTGTAATTATAAACACATACAACAGAAAGACACAATTCTGTTTTAGTAATCTCCCTGTATGAAATATGCATGATAATGTATTACTGAATAAAGACTTGCCATGTTCTAAGAGGCTTTAGCATTTTACATTTGCTCAGACAATTGGATATTTCTAAATATTCCTTAATGTTGTGTTTGATCCTCAACCTCTTCCTTTTGTTCTTGCATAATTTTTTTGCCACTCAAAATTGATTAGATTATCTCCTCTCTTCATGCACTGCACCATATAAATGAGGTTTCAAGATGCAAACTTTGCATTTAAGTTGATGCCATTTGTCCTTGTTGATAAATCCGTGACACATTGTGATGCATGTGCAATTTAAACAGATCAGTCCACAGATGGATCAAGACATATGTAAGTAAAAGTAATATTTCACATTTGGTGCAAGAACACGTGATACTGAAGAGTTCCAGGTCTTTCTTTTTTTTTGTTTGTAGTTGCTGATTATCAGTAGTATTTATTTATTTATTTTTTTATTTTCTCTCTTCTATTTTAAATATGAAGTCAGGTCAGAAAAGTAGATACAGCGAGAGGAGACTTTAGTTTTGACATTGTTTTTGAGGAAAAGATGCAGATTTGCCATGAAGGCATGAAGGAGCTCTTTTAACTGGTCTATTAAAAGTCTCCAGTCCTCTGAGCTTATCCACATTTACCATAAGAACGGCAGCACAAAGTTGTGCACTGTGACAACTTAAATCTAAAAAAAGCACATGAGCAGTAACGAATGGAAGCTGCTGTTAGTATTACAGCATATCCAGTATTTATATGTTCTGAAGGAAAACTATTATAAGGAAGAAATCTTAGAAGGCTCTGGGACATGTTTACACCATTTTGGATAATGCCTGCTCTTGCTCTACATATTGAATCACAGATTAGTCTAATTTCAAGTTTTACAGTGGATCACTAAAAGGAGGTCAAACTTGGTTGGATTTAATGCAGCTCCTGGATGTGATTTTTCTTTTTTAGATGTTTTATTCCCAATGACTTAGAATAAACAGCCCTAAAAGTAGTGGGAGGTGCAGGAAAATATTAATGCCACAACATTAGATCATTTTAAGCTTGTAAAGTAACATCATAGAGGCTCTGAAAGGTCCTTGTGCATGCATGTCTGCATATGCTCCATTTGAATATTTTCCCATAAGACTATATAGAAAGTGTCACGTGAAATTTTGAGAATTAATATTCTGTCAGTTGTCCAGTTGGAGGTCACCTCAGGTCTCATTTGATGTCTTTCTCTCAGCTGGGTGTGTTAGTACAGGAGGAATTGTGCTTGCTGAATGACAGAAAGCAAAACAGTAACAAGCAAAGTGAGAATAAACACAACACAATAAGGACAACATCCCCTAACACATGCTGCGTTGTGGGATGTTGTGCGCTCTCTCCCCCTGGCTTCCTAGGACAATGAGATGACATGCTGAAGGTGGGACTGCATCTGGCATCATATTTAAACAGGGCTGCCACATCTCGGGAACACGGGTCGTTGCCAGATTGCAGGCTAATTAAGGAGCTTCTTGGATGACCATCAGTGCCTGTCGGTGGGCAAGGTAGCAGGCTGAAGCTTGCTCTGCTACGCTCCCACTGCGAGGTCCTAAAAAGACGAATGGCCACTGAAACCCTCTTGAGACGTCATAATGCTACATATTTACCCCCCAAAACAATAGATTTCCCTCCTGGGATTCATGTTTTCCTTTTCCCTTTTGTCCTCGTCTCCTCTTTTCAAACAAGTGTAAATTACCTTACCGTTTGGATAAGTGTTCAAGTGATCTGTTCACACACATTAGCCAATTGTCTAAAAAAACAAATGCACATACTAAAATACGTATTTCACAGATGCTAGAAACTAAATGCAATAATTAGTGGTGATATAATGTGCTGTGAAGGGTATTTAATGACTTTGTCCAATAATTCTTCAGTAAATAATTATTTGGTATAATTAGGAAAGTAGAAAATGGATGGATGGATAATTAAGGAAAATGGAAATGATGAAATTATGGGCTATACTTTGGTGGAAAAAGGAGAAAGCTGTTATTGTAATGACATATATACCCTGTTAACTACTGAAGTGATAACATTTCTATGGGAGCAGTTTGACTTCTGATTAATTGCGTTGTAAAAGTTCTGCTTTAGCAAGGACAGCTCAAACAAGAAGCTGCTCCACGGTTTTTGTATTCAGCATTATGCCTATTTATGACAGGCAGTATAAAATAGCAAGTATGCTTGGTTTGACAGCAAGTGGGAAGCTGGAATTGTTTACTTGACTTCATTTCTCTTCCCCACTTGCTGCCTTTATTTCGTGCCAATGTGAGAAAAGGGGTGGGGATGGGGGGGTGGGGGGGTGGCACAAGACGTGTTTGAAAAATGTAGCTGGCTGGCTGCTTGGCTAATAAGATGCCCATCATGCTAGCAAGCGCCACTGATTTGTGTCTCCCTCTAACTCTCTCCATGATTACATTCTAAGAAGCTTCACCTCCTCTCTCTTTCCCCAGCTGATCCTCGTCTTGTTACGTGGCATTAATGACACTTCAGTCATTGTGGCTTTCAAGCAGAGCCCTTCCACAGCGAACAGAGAGTTGACATTTCCTGACATTTTCCCAACTAATTACAGTACAAATAATTAAGCATGTTCCTCTATGTAACAAATGAAGGCGAAAGCCGTCTGTCATCCCAGGCCATGATTGATGACACTCCGGGAGACTTTATCTGATGGGTCCTGCCATGAGGTACAGAGGAAGCAAATTTATTAGAACGAACAATGCAAATTTAGAGTCATCTCATCCAGTTATGCGCCGAGGCAATATCCGTGTCAAGGTGAATGTGACAATGAAAGCAAAATATTAGCATTTTGTGGAGCGGGTTGAAGGGGAAATCAGAGCACTGAGATGACAGGCCTAATTATTTCGGCTCACACAGGCCAGGACAGCTGTTTCTGGTGTCCTGAACAAGCCTGTCACACAGGTAACCAAATAGGGTCTGCGTATGAGTCTCTGTATTCGACACCACACGGATGTGTGTGCCACTAATGACCAATGCTAATGTTGCTGCCATGTCTCTAAAAATGTGACACTACGCAGGATTTCTCCTATTTTTATTTCCTCTTATTCAATATATTTCAACATAATGTGTTTTTTAAAATTAATGCTTCCCTGTCACATAGCAGTTGGACTCACATTTTCTAAGTTGATATTTTTTTTACCTTTTTTTTAAAGAAATGGGACTAAATGGGCATGTAGATACATCAATGTTTGAGCTCATTGACATATTTTAAATGCAATACATGCAATACATGTATTGATGAAGCTAGAAATACTTATCTAGGTGTATTTTTCTAATATACACCTTTGAAATAAAAACATGTGCAAGACAAAAGAAAAAAAAGTGGGCATGTGAAGACAGACCCCGATTAATGAGGATGGTTTTAAAGCATTTAATCATCTGCAGATTAGACTATTCCTCTCTTCAATAAATATACATAAACAGATAAAACAAATTGGTGTTTAGGTCAGGAATGAAGGATGCTAATAAAAATGTGCATATTTAATAGTAAGTGTTAACCACAGGTATTCCATGGCAGGGACATTTTGTTCTGAATTATAGAGCTACATGTGATATATTAACCAACAATAAACAATGGGGTTTAGGCTTTTATGCTACCAAATAGCAATATGTTGTCTGCGTACATGTGCACTTTAGGGGATACAAAGGTTGTCGCCCACACTCAAAATGAATCTAGAATTTGTACTCCAGGGCAACCTCACAATGGTTCTTGAGGGGCAGGCAAATCCGGAAGGGTTTGGAAAAAATCTACATGGGGATCAAAGTTTGCTGCTTAGTGGTTTGCTGGCTGGCTTGGAACAGATGGGCGTCGGAGGCACTATGAGCCCATTGAGATTCAGGATCCAAAGTGGCTTCTGCTGCTCTGTACACACAGGCAGATGATGCCTTTGTGTCAGTGGATTGCAGATATCCATTTAGATAGGAAAGGAGGATTGTGGGCTTTTCTTTTCTTTTTTTGGCTTATAACTGCAGAAATAAAGCAGGAGACAAAGCAGAAGGAGACTAGAATGTATAGAAAGGAGAGTATCTGTAGAGAGTAACTCATACAGTTGTTTTTTTAATTATTTTTTAAATGTGTATGTTTCATACTCCTTCGTTGTGAATGTTTAATTGAATTTTGTATTTAAAATAAAATTACTACCAGCCTTTGTCATGGTTTTTGTTTCCTTCTTTTTCTTGGAAGCAACAGTTTTGATTAGCAACAGTTTTTAGCTTTACAATAACTGGCTCTAACTGTGTCTTGTTTTTACAGATATATTTTTATAGTTGTGAATTATACATTAAAATACATTTAGCAAAAAGTACAACACAAGGTTCATTATTTTTTAATATGCCTATCTTGTTTGCAGTATTGGATCAACTTATAGTTCTGCGGTGGCGCTTTTTAATTGGAAGCTGACAAAAAAAAACAGTTTTATACTTTGCTCTCTGAATATTATAAAGGGCAGCGGAAAACAGTGTCAGTAATTTGACACTTAATCCATGACCTTTAGAAAGACAAGAAGATGTATGACCAATATAAGCTATGATAAAAGGCACAAATAGCACACACAAAATATACACTTAAACACAGCAATATACATATTTATGGGAATCTGCTTTAATACTAATTAACTAAATGCAGAAATGCAGCATTTTTTTTATTGTTTGCATCCCAAATAACTGATATGCAAGACATTCATGAAATGAAAAATGCATTAGATGTCAATTTAAGAGGATACTTTTTTTAAAGCTTTTGCAGTAATATCTAAACATGCCCTCTTTCACTAGCTCCAAATGTCAGAGCAGTCTCATCCCTTTAATGTTTAGAGCAGTGACGTGGCGTTCTAGGTTCACTGTTGGCAGGTTTGAAATGCCACGAAGTTGAGCAGGGTTCAGAAGCAGTGACTCAAAGCCTGACATCCTTCTTACAACATGACAATTAATTCTTACAACACAGACTGTCAACACATCAAGGGAGGAAAAAAAGAAAGCATTAAACAATGTAAAACAGGTTTAACATTTTCTGTAACGGAGACTTCTATGATCTTCTTCAATGCCCCTTGGGACACATCACTTTTTATTCCTGCTGTATGGAATAATTATAGTTTCTAACGCTAAGAGATCTAGATCACTTTTTTATGTTTTTTTTTTTTTGAAAGAAGGATTTTTTTAAATTGAATATATTTTATAATATATTGTTTATTTCATAGATGGCAGTGTTCAGTAGTCCATTGTGTTATAAGTTGTGTAAAATAAACAATAAAATAATAAATAAACAGAAGGAGAAAGACTGAGTAAGAGCTGGGAAGAGAAAGCCTCAGGGCCTTGCATTTAACCTGCCCACTAATCCCAATCAATGTCATTACTCTTTCCTACTCCACTTTGTCTGCATCTAGTAACTGTAGTTTTCTAGAAGTGACCATTGTATGGCGCTCTATGAAACAGTCACAGGGCTAATGGGATGAGATGCAAAGAATTATAAATGCTGACAGTAAATCATATTACATCCCTAATAAGCATTAACTGGATAACTGGGTCAAAGCTGTATTATCTTAATTGATTTTTCTAAAGAAACCTGACAGTGAAATGTCAATGCTTGAATATTTCTTCATGCATCATTAAAACAAGATTGGCTTTTAACAAAAGGGGAGGAGGACGGGATCCTTTGGGCTGAATTGATTCTTGCTCGAGGCTGCCTTGCAAGTAAGTGTATTACATAAAAATCTATACAGGATATTAAAACAACACCCATTCTGCAAGACAGTTACAATTAAACGCTGACACCCATCCAGGCTTTTGTATCTGCTACTGCTGTCTGCCAAAAATGTGTATGTTAGCCATGTGAGTTACTGCATCCAGACTGTATAAATGCCTACAAAGCTAATGTTAAATGGAAAATTGAGCTGTTGCTTTCTGGCCAATGAGAACAAAGTTTCAATGCAAAATTATTCTAATTGAGCAGGGATTCTGGAAGTATTGTTAGAAAATAAATGAGTAAAGCTTTACTGAATGCTCCGTATGTGGATGTTTTGTCATATTAAAGACTCAAGAAGCCCTGCCCATACTCAACAAAACCAAAAGTGGGAGTTTCTGAAAAGACAAAAAAATATTTGTTTGATACAGTATTTTAATGCAATACAAATTTCTTCAACATTTTAAAAGCAAAAGGGTAAATAAACCTTATCACCAACAAGATTTCACAGCACTAACACAAAAGATAAAAACTACACCATTCAAGAAATGTTGCAATGTTGCAGAAAGAAACACTTCAAAAAAGATGTTTATTTTTCTTAAATACCTATTCTATTTGTTTTATTTTCATTTTTACTTTCTATTTATTATGTGTTTATAAATACTGTTGTTTTACTTTAAGCTTCTCCTTTTATATTTATCAGGGATTTGCTTGTGAATATTGTATGGAAAGTATAAAAAAGTGCAGAAAATAAATATATGAATGTTCTCTGCAGTAGCAGTAATATTGCTACTTCTAATAGATTTCCCCTTAATATGTTTGCTGGTGTTTTCTGTGCAAGTGTCTTGCTTGTATGATTTTATTGTTTAATAATTATAGTATAATGTTGTGTTGCACCTAAATCTTTACACGATATGAGATATGGCTCTTCAGTGTAGTGTTTTGCAGAGTAAATAAAATATCAGGTTTCCTATTTAATCATAATTAACTTTCAGACTCACAATTAACAGCATCCCTAACAGTTTTATTGCTTTAAAGCATCAGGATTGAAACCAAATCCCACCCATCCACTCTGCATCCCAGCGAAACTCTTTGCTTTTAACTATCCTGTCAAACATCTAAAACATGCTGTCCATACAAACCAACCTATGATCCTAGGATTAATGTGAAATTGTCTGGTTGTTTGTGCCACTATAATTCATGGTCAAAACGTCAGCAGCTGATGATATGTAAAATCACTCATTGCATCTTCAATTTGCATCACAGGTGAAATTTAATAGGATATCTGTGAAATGATTTGGAGCCATGTTTTTCATATGAAGTTACTGCCACTTGGTGAGTCCTATTCTGAGAGTAAACAGAGTCATCCAGATAGTAGGGTTTGGGAGTGTGGCGGGCCAGAGGGGGGAAAGGGTTGGACTGGGTCAGTTGGCAGGACCGCAGAGCAAATGCTGGGAATAAATCAGTCTCACTGACAGGGAGCCTCTCATCAAGTGACATCCCGCAGTGTCCCCATCAGTTACAAACTAATAAAGATGTATGGGGACAAACAGAAGCGATCGCAGCAGATGCCAAGGTGAAATGCATCTAGTGTCTGGAGAGATATGTCATGGCTGAGAAGTCCATTAGGAATGGTTACTGATGTTAGGGCTTTTTAAATGTGGCTGCGTTTAGGTGTTGATCCAGTTTCATATGCAAAAAGTTTATAGAAACATGTGCAAGATGTTCACAACAGAGGTGCAGAGATTTTAATTGTTCACCGGTGGGGGTATTTAGGTTATGTAAAAAAATATTTAAATACATTTATTTTACTTCTTATATATATATATACAGTATATATATATATATATATATATATAAACAAAATTACTCAAAAAGGTATCCTTCAATACATCCTTTTTTTTTTAAATAAAGCAGATTAAAATTTACTGGGAAGGTGACATGACAATATTAAAGTATGTAAAATGATTTTTTTTTACCTTAATAAAAAAAAAGCACACAAACACATACTATTGCAATTAGTTGTTGCAGCTTACTCAATTAATTGTGGTTGTTGATTTATTGTAATATCTCACATTTGTCTCTTTGATTGCTAGGTGTGAAAGTGTGTGTGAAATAGACTTGGGGAAAAAAGGCAATGAGAGGTTCTGTGGAACAATGTAATATTCATGATAGTCAAAGTGGAAGTTGTTTTGTTTTTCGAGCTCCTGGAAAACACCACACACATGTACACACACTAAGCAGCACAGTCCGGTGGTGCACACCTGACATCTGCATATGCCATTCAGAAGGGCAATATGTGTCTGCATCAGTGATTTCTAAACACTTTGGGGTCAACAAATTATTAATATTTAGTATTAGCACTGATGACAATGTGGCATCCTCCTGAGAGTCGGGCAAAATGTTGAGTGGGGGCCATTCTCTTGACGTCGACTGTGTTTGGCAGATGGTGCTGTCAGTTTAGGTCTTCGTTTATTCTTCCATGCATATGGCAGCATCTCCCCTTCGTTAAGAAAAGAAAAAAAAGACGAAAGCAAGCAAGCTCATGTATTATCTATGGGGCCAAAAACCATGCAAACATGAGCAGGGATGTATCAGAGGGGCTTTAACTTCTGTAAACAACCACCGGTGGTTGTTGAAAATGTAATTTTACTGGCAGAAATAGCAGAAACATATGGCCTGACACAGGAAAAGGGTTGATACCTGTATGGGACATAGTTCCATGAGTGCAGACAGGGTTGGTTGTGATAGGTTGTTGTTTGAAAGAGAGAGACGGGTTTATATAATTTTTGATGATCACTACATTAGCTACAGATTCAAATAGAACACTTGGCCTTTAAAGCATCATAAATGTAAACTTATGACATAATGTTTTGGTAAAACTGTTTGACTTTCAACAATTACCAGTTACTAAAGATGACTAATGTCTATATTTAAATGAGAATGCATTTATCCTGTTAAAAATGCACAAATCCCATATTCACATTTCTGTAAATAAAAGTACAATATAACTCTCTTTAATCTACCTTTTTTTAATGTATTTGTTTGTGTGACCAAGTATCATTTAAGAGAACATTTTTACTTTTAGAAAAAAAAAAGAGAAAAAAACAGCAACTCACAAAAATAAAGTGTCTTTCTGCAGGGGAGCAGAAAGAGGAAGAAAGAAGAGGGAAAAAGACCTCAGTTAACTTCTGGAGTGTTTAACAGCGAGGGGTCTTACTCCTGCTTTTCTCTGACACAGAGGCGGGTTGGATAGAAACGACACTGGGGTTGAACCAGAGGATGAGTGGAGATATGAGGGTCCCTGTGGCGACCTGGCAGGTGCCATTGCAATGGATGGTGGGAAGATAGGAAGGACAGGCAGAGACACAGAGAAACAGCGAGAGAGAGGATATCCTGTTGAAAGGAGGGGGCTGTGGCACCAGCAGCAAAATCACTTGTGACAGACCCAAACACAGGTCGGCAGCTTTCATGTTAGAGCCTCTGTCTAATCTCTGTGAGGGAAAAGAGGTGAGAGATGGTAACGGCACAAAGACAGACAGACAGAGAGAAGGTGTGAGAAAGCAACAAAGACGGATATTGTCAATAATTAATCATCAGATTGTTCCATGCTATGGTTGTTGAAATGACAGCTGTTTTGATTGACAGATTTGGAGCATTTGATCTGCATGCTGTGGTTCTTGCTGGGAGCTTTCACTCGCAGTTTTCCCTCACTTGCACTTGCCTCGCTTGTTTTATCCTATGAATCCTCTGAAAATTGCAGGGCATCTATTGCATGGAAGTTGTAACTACAAGACTAAAGAAAGCATTTTCCCAAATTGGAGTTTTTTTTTCCCTTTTGACAGCATCCACATTTAAACTGATATGAGGTAGTTAACACTTATGTAACAGACAACGGGGGATCAAATGCTACTAGATTGCGATGAGACTGTTTTGTGGGGAAAATACAAAAATTGTAACTTTTAAGATGAACAATAAGTATTTTTTTTTCTGTAGCAGAGAACTGCTGAGACACCTGGGCTTCAGGGAAAATGGTGGAGTAAAAGGAATTTGTGGTGGCTGGCTTCTTATTTAAATTCCAGTTGTCATTGTTGAATTTTTTACAAGCAATTATATTCAAAATCTCTATCCAAAATGTGATCACAGCATCATCAACATTATGGATTGAATTCAGCTAAAATACCATGCAATGCTCCAGTCATCATTTGCTGTGTTTCCATGTTGGAAAAGTTATTTCCAGTGTGTAGTATCCGTGGTTCGTGGGAGTCCATTATTCAGTGAGTGAGTGAGTGTTTCCTGCTAAACAAGGCCTTCATTGACCTAATAATTGGCAGCCTTCTCAGTCACCAGCATGTTGAGTAGTATTCATTATTCATGCTCATTAAATTCTGGGCCTCATATGAGCAAAGACTGCCAGCTTGCTGCCAAACTGTGTTGGTTTTGTGATGTGCCCACTTGAGACTTGGGGATTTAAAACCAGGACACCACTTCTGAAAAACCAGCACATAAATACACAGAATTCCTTCCGCTTCCAGTTTAATTTGATCACATTTGACAAAATACAAAATTTTGCCCACCTCCATTCTTCCGGCATGAATAGGATTTGGAATTAATAAATGGTAGAAAAATGTGCACATTGTCCCCCATGAAAAGAGATTTAGAATCAAATCTGGCTATTTGAATAAGCATGTTCATAGTTAGTTGATCTTTTTTTTTTTTTTTTGCCAAGCTCTATTCCCCATCATTTATTCTGCATGGGAATCAAGCTTGTCAACAAAACCCTTTTCAATGAAAGCCGTCTTTGAAGCTTTTTCAGCATGCAGTGTTGTGTCACATCCTATTCAGTTGTTTTTCTCACCGGAAGAATTGTCAGTTCCTCCATCATTCTGCAACACATTTATGATTTTGGAGCGAAAACAGAGCAAATGCAATGTCTTAAGGCGCAATATCTCATTTTAAGTCATTTTTAACATGGTGCTGATCTTGAATAGACATGTTTACTTTGTGCTTTGTGCCAGCACAACTCCAAAATATTGATTTGTCATGATCTCAGCAAAGAATAAAACATTTAACGTTAAACATATGCTTGGAAAAAGCCATGACAAGATGAACTTGAAATGGTGCAGAAAAAAAAGATAAATTATAAAAAAAATAAAACTACTATAAAGGTGCTTGTGAGGAAAACAGAGATAAGGGGGAAAAAAGCTGTGTTTTACATGCACGCCACATGGAGAGCAAACCTAGCTATGTGTTGCAAGTGTGTTGACATCTAAAAGGAGAATTTTTCACACATTTCTTAAGCCAGGTATGATTTAAAAAGAGGTTATGACAGATAGGCAACAATTATTTATCGTGGCACATATCAACAAAGTACTAGCAGCTGTCTGTACCATTTCCAGAACTGCACAGCCATCCGTATTTGTCTCTCGTATACTCAAATCCCCAAGACAAATACCCACAGTTCAAGCACAGAGAGTGGATTACTGCTTTCCCATATGTTGTCCTGTGCAGACACAGCCGTATCAATCTAAGCTTGGTCAGTTGCTCTTTCATATACTCCTAATGTACTGGAAAGCCTGCCACAGTCGGTTGCCCCTCACTGCTGGTCCTGAACAGGTTTCAGACACAAGCTCCACAATGGAGAACAATCAGGCTTTTCTGTTGGATTAGGTGGAAAAAAAAAAAAAAAAAAAGAAAAAAAAAACGAGGGGTGAAAACCCCCAAGTGGCTGACTGTTGTCTGGTAAGGTTATGTTTTTAAACAGACTCTTCAGCTGTGGTTTTTGTGCGGGAACTGTGTCAGAAACAAGAGGTTTAAATAAACACTGAGGTCCACCGAGTCCTTTCATTTATCATGGCTGCCTCTGACAGAAGCATGCCAAGGAATCATCTGGAATCATCTTCTATGGTTTCCAGCAAACACTTGCTCCCTCTCCCCTGGCCTGGTCAGTCCTAGATCCTAAGCCCACCCATATGAACTGCATGTCATGTATTAATAAACACCAATCTAATACCGTTAATTTATTGTTCAGGTGATTTTCAACATATAAATAGGCACATTTATTAAAACATGCCCAGATGGTTTCACATAACCAACTCATACAGTTCCAGTCATGTAGAGTATTATATGAGATTTCTGTGAGGCAGCGTTTGTTTGTAAAAGACCAGCAGTTATACCTAAATCACCCTATCTATCACGAGCTGATCTGAGATGACAGCCGCTGTTTTATGAGTCACAAACTCACAATAGGTTCACTTGTGAGACATGAGCTCAAATATTAGTTTTGAGTCTGTTCTTTGAATTTCTGGAGTTAGTTTGGATTACTAGCTCTAATCCAAGCACTAGCACGATGGGGAATTTCCTGGACTCAATGAGATGGGAGTGTTTCCGAACAAACAACACTTCAAAAGGTGTGCTCGGCAGAAAGGTAAGGTTGAATGCAAACATGTATTCCTTTAACAATATTTTTTTTTCTCCCCTCAAAGCATCTCTCCCTTTGGATCAAAAGCTTAACCTTTTGACCGAGTAGAATTCCTGTGCTGTGTTTAATTTAGTAAATAGCATTTTTTTTCTCAAAGAGTTCAATGTGTGCTGGCTGACATTTAACTTATTAGTAAATTGAAGCATATTTCCTCCTAAACAACTGCTAATTATTTAGCTTTTTTTGTATAGATAACAAATATTACCCTGTGGTTGGGGTACATAATGAGGTCAACACAGTTTTTCAAATTCTTTTAATAAGAAATCCTGGTCTCTCCGGTCCAAAACTCATTTTAATTGATATTCTGTTCTGTGGTTGGTTGTGGAGGGCAAGTCATTAGAGAGCTTAAGATCCTATTTCTGGAAACTGGTATTCTCTTTAAACGATTGCATGGTGATGTATTTAATATAATTATTGGATAAGCCTGTAATAACCTAATGACATGCTGCACTAATGTTTTATGATCTCTAACAGCTCAGTTCCGCCATTGAAATGGATAATTTTCTATTGTGCCGTGTTTTTTTTAGTCAACTGCACACATAGTATGGGAGCGCAAGATGACAAATCTGGGAAAGGTTTTGAAGAATGTTTAAGAAATGATTAAGAAGAGATTTGGTATGCTAAGCTCCTCTAGTTGACTAAATGGGATATAGACAGAAAATGGGGAAAATGGAGAAAATATATAAAGAGATTTTGGATTTAGCTGTTTAATAAGCTCTCTACTAACTGTTTTTTTTTTTTGCTCTGCAGAAAATAATGGATTTTTATTCAGCTAATTCATCACATCCTAAATGCTTAAAGTGCTGCATGTAAATGCTGCCCGTGCCACACAAGACTGTACAAACTCCACACAATACAATATAAAAACAAACATCTTTCTCAAAAATTAGTCAAAACAAATTAAAACTTTTTTTTCTATTTACAAGCCTTGAATTATTTTAATATGAGGATGCAGTGACTCAATGATTTTTTTCAGTTTTTTTCAGTTTTTTTTTTTTTTTTTAATAACAATGTTTTGTGACATAAACCAGAGTAAATACTACTTCGGTATCATGCACTAGGAGTTATCATGCTGTTGTCCATATCCAGTAATCTCAGATGTCACATAGTGGAGCAGTTTCAGACAGCTGTGATCTGTGTCAGGCAGTTTCCATCCCCAGGCGAGAGGTCATGATGGTTGACTTCATCTCCCTCCCCTGGCTTCCAATCACTCAAACATAAATCAATACTGTTAATAACTGTTTGGACGATGTCTAAATGGGATATCTTTGCTTGAAGCAATATTAAAAGATATTCCCTCGCTGGTCTCCTCACTTACTCACTGGAAGAGAAAGAAAATCCCTGAATTGTGTTTCGTTTTACTGGGTCCGGTTTTTTCTGTCTCCATCAGGTTTATTTGTTTGTCCATCGATATAAATAAGGTAATTCCAGACAGGATAACTTACTACATTTTTCAAAAAAAAAAAAAAGTACCTCATAGGTTTATAATCTCATTCATCCAATTGCACGATCAATTTTGTAGAGAAAGAGTTATCTGTTATGCTACTATTAATTTTATTTAGTAAATGATTAAGCAAAATGTTCAGTAGTGATGTGATGGTTTATATTTTGTAATATTTCTGTTCACACTTCATTTTTGTGATATCGCACAAAACAAACAGCCACATTTACAAATGAGGGATTCTTCCACAGGAAAAAAAAAAAAAGCTCACGTGTGAGAAATGATCAGGTCTGCGAAGGTCAAAGCCACTGACTGTGAGAGTGAGGTGTCTTATCATTCAAATTATCCATTAATTAGCTTTCACACTACCATGGTAATAACCTACAAGCTTTGGACATCAGCTAAGGCACATTAAGTGTTTTAAAGGGTGTTTCTGCAGTCATGTGACCTCTATCTCATCTTGCTTTCATTTACTGTGAGGGTATGCATCAGTAGGCTAAGTGTATTTACTCTGATAGCACTGCCACAATGGAATTATGTGAGCTTGTAAATACAGTTAGCAGACAGCTGATCTTGGCTTTTCATTATCTAGTGGAGAGTCTACGAGAGAACTGCAAACTGTTTTGCTTTATGATCCATTGTAAAAGCTATTGAAATGATTACTATAAAATAATGAGATTACTTCATATAAAGCCGTACTGCTCAGTGATGCAGTGTGATCATCAACACGATTTGTAGGTTAACACTGAGGTAAAGTGCAAAAACTGTAGAATGAGAGCAATGTCACATAACACTTATATGTGGCAGTGTAATACATACAGTGCAATAGGACTGTTTGTAGGACAGTGGGCTTGCTGTTGCATTTTTCATTTCCGGAAACATTGTTAATAGAAGACTACCAATTCACTTTACAAGATTTCTATAAAGATGACTTAAGCAATTGTACACGTGGTAATTTCAGCTGTGTTTGTAAAGAATGGTTCAATAAAAATATTATTCATCACCATTATACAAGTTTGAAATATTTTCCTATTTTTACAGGACTGTGTTGATAGGAAACTAGTATCCCATCAACAAAAATAATAATAACACCATGAGTCATTTGAGGACTTATATACATAAAAATAACATATCTATGACACTGTGCTGCAGCCAATTGTTATTTGTTTATCATACTTTCTATTAAATTAACCATTGCAAAGTTAATGGGATTTTACAAAAATAATAGCTGCCTTTGAAAAAATCTTGTTCAAATCAATTAGAATAACTTGTGATTTCTTCCTCCATTTATTAAAATGGCTCAACTATGGTAGAAGTTCATTGTAAGCCACAGTAAATGATTGCTAATAATCCTGTCATGACATATCGAATGTGTGCAGACCCTGGATTATAACAGACAGTATAGAATAACATCTATCTATCTATCTATCTATCTATCTATCTATCTATCTATCTATCTATCTATCTATCTATCTATCTATCTATC
>JBAMIG010000006.1:17416985-17434207 GCA_037177335.1 Kiunga ballochi | reverse complement strand
TATTTTATGTATTTTATGTGTTTTTATTGACATTTTCCATTACTTGTTGTAAGGTGACCTTGAGTGTGAGAAAGGCGTCTGTAAATAAAATGTATTATTATTATTATTATTTATTATTTACTTATATAACACTTTTCTACACATTCATGCACTCAAATTACTTTGACACTCTGTTCAGCCATTCATCCATGCGCTTACACACTCACACATTCACACACCAGTGACCCAACACCAGGAGCAACTGGGGGCTCAGTGTTTTGCTCAAGGACGCTTTGACATGTGTTGCTAGAGCCAGGATTTGAACCACTAACTTGCTGGTTAGGAGATAACTACTACATTCCCCAATCAACTTTGTCATCATTCAGTAATAATGATGGGTTCAGATTTTGTGATATACTTCAATATAAAAATAATGCTCATTTATGTAGTTGAAATGAGAAATTTATCAAGTATTTCCATGAGTGCCAAATAAAGTATTAAAAACATTTGCATTCCCTAACCTACCTAAGACAATTCATATGTCAAGTATACAATATATAAGGTATAAAAGGGAAGATGAATTGGGTTGACATATAAAACATTATTTCCCCTTATTGCAACATCATAACACACAATAACACAATAATAATGTATTTCCACAGTATCCACAATATCTGACAAAATACCAACTAAGAGTATGAAAGAAGAAGTTGTATTTTGGATTTGGTGGATTTCTGTGTAGAACTACAGCATTTACAGACATAAATACAGTGCTTGTGTCACAATGTGTCACAATAAACACCAGAGAGGCGGGTAAATACACAGTGCAGTGTGGCAAAACAGCCAATTAGAAGTTGCTTAAGGTCAGGCCAAAGGCCCATGGGAGTTGAGGAAACAATAAATAATTTGAAGGGCAAAAAGCAAAGTCTTGCCCGGTACAAAATGCATTGTGTTTTTTAAAATCATGACAATTTATTTTCTCAATGAATTATACATGTGAGACTGCTGCAAACATGCTTTGCCCAGTGAGGGAGAGATAATCTTCAATCTCTGTAAGTACTTCAACAATGGTGTGTATGACAAACACTGGAAGAGATTTGGTGCTGGATGGAAACGTAAAGTACTCCCTGTATTGTAACATCTTCCAGGAGCTTTGGAAAACAACAGTCCAACTGCACTTATCCTTTGTCAGTGCGTAGTGATTGTTCTGTGTAATGAGAAAAATAATGTATTAAAGCAGCTTGTGGGAAAAGCAGATCATGTTGGTGTTTTTTTAACAGATGGTGCAGACACATGAAATATATCTGAATGGTGACACTTGTGTTGCAGAGAAAATAAAACCCAAAGCATTTTGTGACTTTACGCACAAATGTTGGTGTAAGTTGTCGAGGTAGGAGGAGAAATCAGTTATTAAACTGTAAGCTGTGGCAACTGTGATTACAGACAGTGTGAGAAAACCTGAAAAGGAGCTTTTAAAGTTTTCAGCTGTGAGATTAAAAATTTCCAGTTGGATATATCACTGAGAGTGTCTTCTCAAACGCGAACATATTCTTTTCAAAGCAAATCCATTCACACGGAGCAATCTGCAGCATTCTATTTTTCCCTATTCTTGTTTTCCAAAACATTAGTCTTGCTAACTCTAATGCGTGCAAATGCAATGACTCAAGCAAGCCTCTTGTCTCTCTTTTGCTCTTTCTCTCGTTACTGCTCCATCCCTCACGCTTCCTCCCCCTGTGTTTAGAAGGCGGTGAGTAAATCATATGGTCAGGCTTGTGCAAAGCCAGAAAATAATGGGATCATATTCCATTCTCTTCTGCGTATAAGAGTTTCATACAATAGCAAAAATCCTCTACTTTCAACACTCAGGGAAATCTAAAGACTCCAACAAATCAACATCCCCTGACAGCTGCATAATGTATGGCTTTTGGTATGTAGCCTGTGAAGCCCCATCACTGCCTTTGGTAGCTACAGTGATTTACCTACAGCACTCATACTGCCAACAGTATTGGACTGAAGGCAAAGAATTGGAGTTTAGTTTACGATGTATAAAGAGTAAAACACAAGTGGAGCAAAGGACATCTGCATTTGCAAGGTTTGAGGACCCATAAACTTGGTGGATCTCACAATCGGATATTTATTTATTCAAATGTGTGTGTGCGTGCAACGTAATGAGTGTAGAAAGCAGCCTCATGAAAATTCAGTTGTGTCATCAGAGCCAAATGCATCACAACCTGATGACTTGCAAGCATTGTTTGTTTAGCTTGTCAAAAACTCTGGAGGGTTGTCCAAAATGTTTACAATTCTGTCTTGATATCTCTATCTCAGATACAACTACTTGGCTTTATTGTAAGCTTTCAAATTCAACTGAGATTCCTCCTGTTGACTGTTAAATACTCCACCAGAAATGACAACTCTTTCAAAACTTGTCTTCTTTGCTTTTCTGGTCTAGAGTGTGTTTTCGGGACATCTGGAAAACAGCCCTGTCAAAAATGTACTATCTTTGCATGGTTACTCTGAAACAGCTGCCCTGCACATGGCAGTGCAAAAAAAAAAATCACAAGGAAATCATAAAATGCCAGTTGCTAAAATTGGTTCATAAAGAACAAAAAAGCAAAGCACCCTCATATGCTCACACAATGAGAGAATAACCAAGAGAAATGGTGGCAAACTGAAATGGCACTTCATGAAACACATTTACACGCACAAAAGCACACCAATCCACAACAACGCACATGGCGAGACATCTAATTTAAGTATATGATTCCATATAAAAACATAAAATCTGTTAGGGTCTAACTCCTTACTCATGCACATTCCTTTTAATTCAACATTTCCTGAGGTCAAAGTGGAACTGAGTGGAGGCCATTTCCAGCAGGAGCCCTTCTATTCCGCGTGGCCTGATGGGGTTGATTAACGTGTAACAACTACGGTTTGTCTTCTACAGCTGAGTGAACAACTTCATTTCAGCTGATGAGTTCAAGCTCAGGTCAGACCAGTCTTCATCTGTGACATTACAATAGCCACACAATGAGAATTAATTCCTCTTACTACAAAAAACAACTATGTTGAACTGGGACCTGCCTTTTGAGACATATTGCAATTAGTATCAAACAACTTGGAAAGCAGTTATATGTCGAGGTGATATACGGTGGCTTTGAGTGTGTATGTTTTTATGCACTCAGATTTTTTTTTCTACTTTGTTCACTCTTCATGTGGCTTTGGTAATGCTGGTCAAATGTAAACAATGATGGCTTTTTTCCAGACCTTCTCTACATTTGACAGATGATTGTTTGGAGTCTGCTTCTCTGTAGTTTCCAGCTCCCACAAAATGAATGTAATGAACACAAACAGGTGAAGCAATCTGCAGTACTCATTTTCACAAAAAAAGCAATGCCAGGGAAAGAAAACTTCAAGCAGTGTTTGCCTTTGTTTCAGAGAGCATCCATTCTGTAGTATGGGTTCAATTTGCATCTAATATAACCACTGCAAAATCAAAGAAAAATGAAAACTATTTTTTGATTTTGGTATGTTTTGCCATCTGTTACCTTACTTCTGAATTCTACATTACGAGTCTCTGAGGCATTCACTAGCTTTTTCTCTCTTTTGCAGCTATTTACCTCCCTCTCTTCCCCAACTAGTTTCCCCTTTGCAGTCAATCATGAAAAAATATACCAAACTCTGAGCTACTCTTTCAAGCATCACCAATGTGCAGAAGCCTTCATCAAAATATTTAAACTCAAGAAATAGAAACCTGATGTCCTGAAATGTGCAAACTTTATGTTTAGTGGGTTGTGTATTGCATGTAAATGACACAGCCATTCCATGCGAATAGCATTATCTTAACACAGAATTAACATGTATCCATGGACACAAACATATTGGGCATTGAAGTGTAGATGGAAGCCATGGTGAAATAAAGCTACTTTTTAAATGATTGAATATTAATAACTCATCTTGGCCTTTCTGAGTCCTGGTTACAGCTTTTGCTTTTTCCACCTGTCTGCTGAACCTTTGGCATTATTATATACACCACATGTATGAATATAAAGCCCTGTGATAACTCTGTACAGCTTGGCTATGTTTTCAAGAATAATTGAGTGTATGCAGATTGTGATCTGGGTAAATGAATGGATTGTTCATGGGGGCTGGTGAGAACGGAATGGTCCTGTTTAGCAGCGGTGATGTGTGGGAATGCATTTCATTGCTTAGCATGGAAAGGCGTATTGTAAAATGGGGGAATGGGGTCTTGCGATGTATGTCACAGACAGTTTTATCATGACTATGATGAAACTTCGGTCTATTTGGTTTGAAATAAAACTGTGTGTTATCTTTGTGGTGGAATATTCATTGCTGCAATTATTCAAACTCGGCAGTGCTCCTGTCTGTGTTTATGTGTTCTGAAGAGAAGATATGGCATATGAAGAGTTATTCACAATTGTCTGTACATAAATCAGCATCACATTATGAAAATCAACACCCAGCTACATAAAACCTCACAGCTGATAAGAAACACCACCTGCACAGAAGCAGAGAACTTAAGATGCACCATAAATAAATGCTGCAGTTCCAAAACCCTCCAAAGTTAAGTCAGCTTTGATAAAGTTTTCCACACAGCTTTTGAGCCTGCACTTTATGCCAGTTTAAAAAAAAGAAGAAGAAGAAAATGGAGAAAAAATAGATTTGCAAAAAAGACAAGGAAAACAACTCAGGAGTTGTCAAGATTGATACGATAGCGCACACGTCTCCTGTGCTCTTCCACTCACATAAAACACAAGTTGGCCACAGCAAAGACAAAGAGCTTGTCTCCTCCAAGCATGACGGAGGACGGTGAAAGAATATGTAACCATTCTTAAGTAATTTTGTTTACTGGCCCTGGCTCCTGTGCACTCGGGGTAAAATCTCAAGGCACTTTCCCAGATATTGAACAAAACTCAGCAAATTGGTACCTCAGGTTTATTTCTTTTTGAGCTCTCTCACCTGGGAGTCAGGGGAAGAATTGCCTTGTAGGCCTGAACTGCAAACAGCTTTCTCTCTGATCTGCTCCTTTCGCCCTCACACTATTTGAACTGTGTTTTCCCCTGGCATTCTCGGAACCGTTTGCTCTTTTTCCCTGTGTTGAGAAAGAAAGAGGCTGTGTTCTTCATACATTTTTCAGAGTCTTGTGTATGTTCTTTCATGCAAACCCAAACACATATAGTCACACACACTTTCTCCTCTGCAAATGTTGGAGCTTTCAGGACGGTTCTGTCAGTACCTGGACATCAGTTTTTATAAAGCAAAAGGTCCACTGACTCGGCTCAATTTGTAAACAAGTTTGGATGACATGAGCGCATTAGTGTCGGTTCTCTGTAAATTCAGTGTTTTGAAATGCCAAGTACATGTACGTGTATAACACAGTACTTTGATGAAGCTGTCATCAATCAATAATTCATCACACTTTGCTTAGCTTTACAGGCATCTCAGTATGTTCCAAAGAAAAATGAAGAGAGTCAAATGAAAGTAGAAAGCAACAAAAAAAAAAAGAAAGGCATCATGTCTATATTTAATGACTTTTGCTTTTGGAAATGTCACAATCCACTTGCTCAGCATGTTTCGACAGAACCAGAGGAGAGAAAGATGTAAGACTGGAATGTGAGGCAGCAAAGAAAGCAACTTCATACAAGCACCTCTGGTTTGTTCTCATATTGTCATTAAGCTCCATAAAGAAAGAGAAAAAAAAATGCTTCGGCCACCATCTTGTGGTATTTCCTGCTAATCCCCACAACCTCCTGCTCAGCGGTGGTGCTGGTGGTCCCTCGGTTTGTGTGCGTCGTTGTGTGTGTGTGTGTTTGCATGTACACATGTGCACCTGCATGTGTGCTGAAGCTCTGCTTTCTAATGTGTGTGGCCAAAATCTAAATCCATGCCAGGACAGCAATCCGGTTTGAAAACACAGCTCCTAATCCTTTAACCTTCAGTACAAGAGAAGAGGGAAAAACAGCTGAAGGGCCCCACGTGGTGCCGCACAGGGAGGGATACAGACAACCAACTAAGACCAGACCAGGAGGCCACTGATATTCCCTCAGCCCTCCCTTCCTCCAGGCACGAAAATGGATTTCTATTTCTGGTGTCTTGATATCACTGATCATGGTTCATAGCCCCCTTTCAGGGCCCGGAGTTAACATCAGGGGCCGATGTCAGGATGCGTACACTGATCAGAGCCAGGGAGATGGGTCCTGATGGCCTTCCAATCTGCCAAAGCTGTGATGGCTGCTTTGCTGATATCATCACAGTAAATTCTATCACTGTCACTCTGTGTTTCTATCCAGAAGCACTCAGACTATGTGTCCACACGTCGCAGTGTGTGCATTTGTGTGTATGTGCTTTTTTCAGCTCTCCATGACTGGCAACTTATCTGATGGCATTGTGCTCAATGTTATGTACTGTAGCTTAACCTCGATGATGCAGTTGCTTGAAAACTTGAGGAGTTGGGACTGCAGCTTCAATGAGGAACAAAAATGAGAGAGGATTATTTAATTAGATAAATAACATGACTTACATGTTTGATGATATATTGTTAATATATAAAAAAGCTCCCTCATAAATTTGCCCTGAAATCATTACATTTCTCAATTTGCATAATGCTCCATAGTGTAAACAACACAGTCTGCTCAATCATAGATCAAACTCTTAGTATATCATCTCAATGATTAATAATTTTTCATGCTATTAGAAGTTCAACCTCCACATACGTCCAATGGACTGATTTTTATGCTGAGTGATAATTCCTGACAATGAGTAAATAAAATGTTCTTCAAACTCTTCTGCGTCCACATAGCCCCCAGCATATCCCTGCGGCGTCAGTATGGAAAGGGAAATACATAAACAAGGAAAGATCTGAAGAGACTTAGCCAGAGGCCCTGAGTACTCACACACACACACACACAAGAGACACATGCATATAAACTAATATATTACACATGCACACATAGACACACATGCACAGCATATGTAGTCACCATAGTCTCCCCTATGCACTCATGCAAACATGCTATGAAGTGAGAACTGTGAGGAATTTACCAGTTTAATGTAATCACAGGGCTTTATGTTGAGTTTTCTTTATTAAAAAAATCTGTTACATTTTCATCAAACACAAATGTATTTATTTATACATTTGGTTTCTTTTTACAAAGCTATAAAATTAGTAAAATAGGACACTATATTTTGTGTGTATGTGTGTGTTACATGCATTGTTTTTTTTAGCAAATGTCAATTGTCTTTATTTTGGCTTTTGTTCACACAATTATACAAAAACATAAATACAACGGATTAAGAAAATATGGACAGCAGACTCTTGTTACAACCCATATTGTGGACTAAGGGTAAAGGGTCAATTAAAAAACAAACTGAATCAATTATAAAAAATAATTTATTTTAAAAAATGCCCATGTTTCTTGAAACCATCAAAAGGTATCCAAATGTTCAGTATCTTAAACAGTATATAACACTTTTAACACATACAATTATTCAATCAATACTATTTACAAAATATTCACAAAAACACTAAATACTATATAACGCTACTAAACAAACACAACCCAAAATGCTCTGAATACTATAAATCTTTATAAAAAAAAAAAGGCTATTTTTTAATAGCCAGTTTATGCTGCAACATTTCCACATCAACCATCCATCCATCCATTTTCCATGGCTTAATCGTGGGATCAGCAGCCTAAGGAGAGAAGGCCCCTCTCCTATGTTTGCCAGCTCTTTGGGGAGAATCCTGAGGCGTTCCCAGGCAAGCCACGAGATTGTGTCCTGAGATCCAACGTGTCCTGGGTCTTCCTCGGGACCTCCTCCTACAGGGCTGACCCGAGCCACCCCATATGGGTCTTCTCGGTGTGGAGGAGCAGCGGCTCTGAGCCTCTCCCGAATGGCTGAGCTTCTCACCCTATCTCTAAAGGGAGACTCTGGCCACCCTGCAGAGGAAACTCATTTTGGCCGCTTGTACTCATTTGGACCATAGGTGAGGGAAGGGACATAGAGCGACTCTTGAATTCTTCCTTGAAGACTACTTGAACTCCTTCACTTGGGACAAGACCTTAGCCCCCATTCTTAAGGCGCTTTGACCTTACTGGACCTTACCCTACTTGACCCGACCTTACACGACTCCATACAGAAACAGAACATTTGTTAAGATTTGTTAGCAGTAAGCATAAGATTTGTTACTTTGGCTTTATCAACTTTGTTAAGGTTCCAAGCATGACGAGTTGTGCGGGTAGTGTGACGTCCACAGGCTAGCTTTCATTGATTGGCCAGATCTAGAGTGTTTTGTCTTGCCTTCTGACAATGTTTCTTGATTTGTTCCATGAGTGTATAACTATAATCTGAGCTCAAGGTAAAAAGTTATCACAATGTCTTCCATCTTTGTGTCCGTCTTCTTCAGTGGTGTTTCTTTTTTTTTGCAGACTCTGTGCAAAGCGTCTATAAAGTCTTTATGGGTGAGGGTACCCCTCCCACATTAAAGGATGAAAACTTGTAATAGAAAACCAGTAAAGTAGAGTTGAGTAGTACTAAATGAAAGGGGGCTTGGAGCACACTCTTAAACCATGTTTTTGGGAAAAAAATGCATGTAGGGTAAAGAACAGCAGAATATAAAGAAAAAAAAGTTGTCAGGTGATTAAAGGTAGACACATGCTTGTTTTTTAAGGGAACATTGTCATAAACGTGACATTGAATAGATATTAAATCTTCTAAAATGCGTATTTAGGATTTTTTAGATAATCCATTGACTGTAGTATAACGTGTAGTTGAGTCCCACAATATCCTGAAATAATGTCACAGTAGCCTACTGTTCCATCTGGTTTGTCTTGATCGGGATACGTTTTGGCACAACAGGCATTATAAAACCATGACGTCCCAACATCAAACATTAAAATGTTGACAAATTTCCAAAATTTATGTTCTTTAATTTTGTTGCTACAGTTATTTCTTTCAGGAGGACATGCAAAATAAATTCAGAAACACAAACACACAAGCACACTAGGAACATGTCTACTTTCTATTCCTATGGTCAGAATTAAACATGGATAGATATTTCATTCTCCTCGAATGTGGAAAAATCTCCCAGAAAAGACAACTGAAAGTCTCTAATTTATTCTTAAAGTTTTTTTTTAATGTTTATTTTAGTCTGTTGTAATCCTTTCAATGTTTTTAAGTAAAGCACTTTAAATTGTGCTCTGCAAACAAACTGAATATCTAGAATAGAACATTACATAATGTATAGTCTAAAACTCAAAGAGCAAGGATTTTGGTTTTTGAGTTTTGACCGATGAAGAAAAAGATTTCCGTCAAGTTAATTATGCTTGTGTTTACTTTTAAACTATATTATATTTCAGTATAATTATGATAAGCATCATGTTCCTTTTCTAGGTGTAGGAGACTATTCCATACAGTGCATTACATCTCCATTGGCAGGCTGTCCCCCTCGTCCTCCTCACCATTAAGACCATCAATGTTGGCAGGATCAATACCTGTGTTTTGGCCCCACTGCCTGTGCCAGAGATAGCATGTCACTGCTGACAGACAAATATCAGCGCTTGGCTCTGAGACAAGGGGGAAATCGCAGCACTTTTCTGTTTAGATCATCCAACATGGTATTGATTTGCCCTGTGCTAATCATACATCAGAGCTGAATAAATGGCTCGGAGGCAAACCTTCCATTGTTCACGATTGGGAGATGTAATAAAAAAAAGAGACATTTCTTTCATTGCTTGTAACTTGGGGCTAGTCACATAATCATGCCTTGACAGGAAAAAAAAACCTCCATCAAAGTATTGTTTTTACCGATAATCCTATCAAAACATGCTGTCTGATATTTTACAGCAACCATATATTTTGCTATTTATTCTCTTGTATTTAAAATGACAGACAAATGAAAGATATTTAGGCTGTTATTTGTAAAAATCTTTTCCTTAATTTAAGCTTTTTTGACATGTTAATAGACATGACTGTTCTTTTGACAATAATTTAAAATTACATTTTTATTAAATGAAATATAGTAGTTGTTATAATTGCTTGTGTTGCTGATTTTAGCTATTTATGGTAAATATTAGAAGGAAACCTTTTGCTATGTTGACACAGTGCTGTGATCATTCAAAAAGCTGTTTTGTTATCTCTTTCCTTCCATCTTTTCAGACTCTATTATCTACACTCTTTCATCAAAAACTCTACTGATAACAGGCTGGAGAACTCAATTGACCTTGAGTGAGTACAGGAGGGTAGACACTTGTAAAACTGAAGAAAAAAGAGAAAAAGCAACAGTTTCCTTGTATGTGGAACCATCTGTTTTTACATATGTAACAACTGTATATCTTTATACTTTCTATGGAGCACTTGGTCAGTAAAGATTAATGTACATATACGATTTATGGGGTGAGGCATCAATCAGATTTTTCTTAACCTTCTCCTTCTTGAGTCATCACGTACTTGAGGATGTTCAAAGGAACATTCTGTCCCATTGTATTTATGTGGTTACCCCCATAAAACCTGATTCAGTGTGCACTGTGAGTTAAGTTCATTTTCCAACTTAAATTGTCTACTTTTAGAGGAAGGTTGGGTACTGGATTGATAAAACATGTGAATTGATTCACAAAATGATTGTATAGATCATTGAGACGTGTGGCTTCAACAACTCTTCAGCTTTGAATGTTAATATTGACCTTTACCTTCTATTGTTCATGTAAAACTGGCAAACGTTTTGACAAATACATCTTGAATAATTAAAAAAAAAAGTTCACTTGACTGTTCAAGGATTATGGTTTACTGTGACCTGGTTGATTCAAATTTTAGATCTGAGGCGCAGAACTTCCATTCAGAATATAATAATTATCTCCCATCTCAGCCCTTATTGCAATAGTTTTCTGAGCAGGTTTACACAAAACAAAAAAAATAAAGATTGTGATTTGGTCTAGGCAACATTATAGTTTGGGTAAAAGACCACATTTTTAAAACATTTACAATGGAGACCAGGGATGTGAATTCCCATCATGAGGCCAATTTGATATGTATATTATTACATGACCAGAGACATGATACATTATTGATACAGTGAAGCTCTCTGACAATCAACGCAATACAGTTCTTCTCTGTCCACAATGCAATGCAGTTAATTAAGCATTACACAATGATTTCATGTTATACAATGCAATTCATGAAATCAATCACTTTATACATTCTTTATTTAATCATAAGGCAATCTGATAGAATACAACAAATTTGGAAGCCCAAACCTGGTTTCTAAATAATATCACATTTATTTTGCTCTATTTTTTTCTTGAGGATTTACTTGGTTCTTGACTTCAAAGTAAATTATTAAATCCAACTTTAAAATATTATACGTTTTTATATGATGCGTGCATGATATTGTTTGATTCCTAACAGACAACAAATCTTACATTTGTTTTTAATCTCTTCAATCTACTTCCAATTATATTTGTTTGAGTAATTTGTGACTAGTGCAAATGCACCAACTACAAAGTCCAGCATGCAAAAAAGTAAATAAATAAATAAACTTCATAGTAGTGCAAAGTCTAGACTACTGACTGCCAGATTGATGGGCTTTAACTGACACACTGCTACTTACCAATGACAGCAGAAGTCATTGAGATTTATACAGCAGTCTAACAGATAAACACACACATTTACTGTAAGTACCGCCTAAGTACTAAATGATTTAACAACAAAACCCCCAAATTTAGCCAAGGTGCTTCAAAAAAACATGTATAAAAGATCAACATATAATGATTGTTGTAACCATGAGATTTCCCCAAAAGAGACATTCAGTGTGCTTAGCTAGCAGCTGTTTCTGATGTACGATACTGGGTTTCAGTGTGTTTCAGACCAACATAAATTAGTGAATATTTCCTTACCCAACAGAGACAATTCCACAACAATCAACAGAGAACATAAATTCCCATGGCATTGAGTTGGCAAAAATACTAGCCTGTTTCAGTTTTCCATTACAGTTTCAAAAATATTGTTTTTGTTTGTTTGTTTAGTGTCTATTTTGACCCTTTGTTGTTCACAGGAAAATTAGTTGTTTTTTTTTATCAGACACAAGATTACGACAGTTTATGGAAAACGCTTTAAAAAGTGCTTACAATAGAGAAAGTGGACAAAAAAACACTCAAACAGAAGCTGGCAGCTATCAATACAGTGGAAGAATGTGAAATGTAAAATATTGTAAACCTTTAACCTGCCACACACAACGATTCCCACTAGCTCACAACAAAAACTACTAACCAGTAAATTATTCACGTTCGCACAATGAATAAGTAAAATAAACAGGGCCCACTCTCAGTCTACAAATCTATGTGGTGTTTGCCCATTTAATCATCAAATTTTTAAAAGAAGCTGCAACATGTTGCATAAGCACTCAGGGCTCAAGGGAAAGATGCAAACTTGACCAACCGCCAATAAATGTTTGGCTTAATTTATCTGTCTTCTGCTACTTCATACCAGAAACTGCTGGGAAAAGCTTTTCTTTCCATCCTAAGACAATCAACTTGGGTGTCCTTATATTATCAGTTGCTACACATTGTGGTCTTTCTTTATTACCTACTAATTATCACCCTTATTCATAACTGACGGTTTTTTGCAGGCTTCTATGTACTTGAAGCCCAAGCGTGGACTGCAGCCACATGTTCAAGAACAACTGGTATAGACATTATTTCAGAAAATTTTTCAGAGCACATTAATGGTTTTTTAATCAAATATAAACTGGGCAATGCAAGTAAATCACAGCTAAACGAATGTAACTCCACACATGCCTTGCAGCAAAGTTCCTAATAGCCCCCTTCTCCACATGTAAATGACCTTCTGTCCTAGATCTCTGATTACAGATCAATGACTGTTTGCTTTATTTCAACATTCAGTGCCGGTGAACCACAACGCCACAGGGGCAAATGTTGAACAGAGAATTTACAGGTTTGCTATTGAACACTTTGAAACAATAAAGCTGCTTGTGAGCTATTAAACAAACGAGAGAGTAAAGTGGCTGCTGTGGACTGAGATTAACATGATAGATACAATGTTGAAGGGTGTAATTATTCTTTACTGACACGAACATTTAGCCTCCAGAGCGGAACAGTGTTTACTACAAATACTGCTACCACGCTTGACCTAATCATGGGCTGAGATTTACCTGCCTGCCTTTAAAATATTTTACATATGATTTCTGTATTAGAGCTGAAATGGTCAAGCAATTTGTTCATAATGTATTAATAATGTCATTGTTAATCTCTTGTTTAATATTTGATTGCTTATTTGTAAAGTTAATATTACTTATTTGCCAGTTAAACAATGTGATTATGAAACATGGCTGTTTTTTTGTTTTTTTTTACTGATGATTTTCTCTAATTAAATTATTGTTTTAGCCAAATGTGTTCATGTTTTTTAAAGAATAAACAATTAAAGTGGTGTAGTCCACTACTATCAAATAAGGACCACTATCACAAGGGTTTAGGGGGTTAGTTCCTGTTAAGGTTAATAGACATATTAAACATCATTTAAAAGTAAAAGTGAGTCAGTTAAAATGATTAGATAGTGTCTCTTTATTATTGTCTGTTCCACAGATTGCTACATTTTATTTTTATTTTTAATTAATTGCACTATGGCGGAGAATTCAGGAAATATGATAAATAGAAAACATCTACAACCCTACCTTTAACTAAATAAAAGCTTGTGTTTTATTCTTTCTTAACTCATCATGGCAAAGGTTTGTCTAAACAAAACCGGTATAAATGCATTATTGTTAAATCACAGGTCATATGCTCTATTACCAAGCTAAACCTTGAGACAAATACATTTAAACAGAGTTTTTTATTTGAGCTCCAGAGGCAATTTGATGGTTAAAAAACTTGTGACATGAAAATATATATTTAGTAAATAACAAAAATTAATTAAAAAAAGTATTGTTGTTTAGCTAGAAAGTATTTTAGCAAAAAAAAATCATACCGTGTTGAAACATTTGTATAAGCTGCATCTAACTGCAAGGTGGGATTCTACTGCTGTGAACATAAAGAAACGACAAGACCATCCAGGACAATAGAGGACAGATTTAGTCAGTGTTGCCAACTCCTGACAGCAAAAATATGGCAGCTTCTATATTGTCCTGCCAGTACATTAAAGCCATGAGCTGCTGTCCAGGTCTCAGTTATGTGTGCACATGCCATGCTGTGCATGGAGGTTATTGTATGTTGAACACATTGTTTAGTTAAGACACATGTCTGAATGGAGTGATGAGTTAATGTGTGTGCATAAGTGAGCATGCACATATATTTGTGCTCCTATGGTGTGTGTGCCCATTTTTGTGCACTAGTTGGCATGTCAGCTGATGTCCCCAGTAATCCAGCAGTGGGCCTGTTGTGGATTAGAAGTGGGCTCCAGGGGATGGGAATCCCATTCCTGTTTACAGCTTTCCCTGGAAGAGAGGCGAGGATGCCTTCTCTCTGCTGCCTTCACACCGGTTGGAGCCCAGGGGTGTGTATATGTGCTAGTTGATAATGTGCTCTCTGTTTGCTGGTGGATATTGGTCAGTGTTTAGTAATTGTACAAAAGTTAAGTTTTTTTTTTTACAGTCTTGGTGGGATACCTTCCAGATTATATTATCTTTTTGCTTAAAAAATTCTATAATTATTAAAGTAGACCACTTCATTCTTATTATTCTTTTTATTTATTTTGTATATAAAAATGTCAGATTCATTTTGTACACATTTGTGTTAACACATTGTGGGATAACTTTCCGTTGTTTCACTTTGGCCTGGTCTAAAAGATCCTCTTGTAAAAACACGTTGTAGATCCGTGGTGGCATTTCTATGTTTCACAGATACACACATACACACATTATGTGGCAACAACATGGAATTTCATCATGATAGGATTTGTTCTGCAGCCATCAAAACACCATCCAACACAAGAGCTGACCTCTTGAACCTTCAGATACAACCTTACCTTCTCCCTTGTGACAATTTAAATGCCAGCTTTCTTCCACTTGGAGAAAAAGAAAAAACATTTTTTGTGTGTGTGGCTGGAACTTGCAACTCGATAGCGCAACAAAGGAGCTGTGGTGGCAAGTCCCCACGCAGACATTATATGTCAGCATCACCATCATACTGTTAGCTGTCCCAACTGTACAAAGCCATCCTCATTCAGGGCACCTAACCAAGGTCAGGCTGGATTAGCTGTTAGTAACCCTATCAGGTCCAGCACAATGATTACAAAGCCCAGTGACACTGGCTGTCAGCAGACTCTTTCGAGGCAACCCTATCTGCTCGACCCTTGGCTACAGAGCCACCGGAGAGGGTTAGTCCATTTCAAATTGTTCCTCTCTTTGTGTCTCCCTTTATTTCCTCCGTTTGATTTTCGGCGACTCATTTCGTTCATCAATCAGCCTGTCTGGATGTATGTGTGTTTGAAACCCATGCTGCACATAATTCCTATAATTTGTGGATTTTTTTCTTGTTTCCCTTCCACATAACCCACCCTTTGTGTTTCTTACTTCTGAAGCCAACAGTCATCCCACCTAAATCCCCTCCCTCACCCTGCAGATGAATGAGCCCTACACACCATATGATTCCTTCTCAAATGAACATTTGTAAAATTAGAAAAGCAAGCAAATCTTTCAACCAAAAAGTGTTGGTATCATTATATTTTAACTTCTTAGAGCAATGCTCTGATGTACGCCTGAAACTCCAAATCAGCGGGTGTTGTTTTTGTTGTGAATTGTTTATTTGTAGTTTGCAGTACAGCGCTCAAGAGTGTTGGTTTCCACCATAAATGAGGACACGAGCACATCGTTCCCCTTGTCTCACCAATTCAGACAACGTGTCAGAATAAAGCACAGCAAAAAGACTTGTGTTTCTTGTGTTTCACTACAAGTGCAGTTGTTGTTTTCCTGCTTTTTCAAGAGGAATTATGCTTCAAGCCTATCCATGTACTGCTTCACTTTTCACCCATGGAAACATTTTCTCAACACCCATGTCAGTCAGCTGCATGTTAACAAATCAAACTTAAAGAAAATGCTTTCTTGTGATGTTTTGAAAAAGAAAAATCCAAAAGTATACAAACAAGAACAACAACAACAATAGTGCTAGCAGCAAAATGCATTTCAAGCAATGTAGCAACCGATGTTCTCCACTCCGGCACATCAGAGGCACCCCAGCTTCAGTCACCCTAAAGGTACTGGTTACAAAGTGATGAAGCTTAGGGTTTTTAACTCGGGGCGAGGGGCTGATTTCAAACCGCCTTTGCTGCCAAGCACATGGACGGCTGCTGATTAGAAGAGGGTTGGCAGCAGTGGGCAGATGCCAGGCAGGGAGAGAGATGACGGCCTGTCGCCAGGCTGCCACTGAACCCCTCACCCCCTCGGTGCCTCCCCTTCTTCTTACTGACCCCTCCCCCATAGTACAGTTGTACAAAGAAATAAGACCAAGGGATAGATGTTCAAAACCAAAGAAGTGAGGCAATGAAGAGCAAAAGATCATCAACATGCAGCAAGTGACATCCAAACAAAGTTAGATTTTTACTACTAATATACCATAAGAGTTTTTGGAGGTTATTTTATTCATATAAAGATATAGTGTGTTCAGCTGACTAAGTTGCACAGTAACAGATTATTGCAGTTTTTCCTTCTTCTCTGTGCTCACCCACGCACAAACATAAGCACATAAACACACATGCACTGTACTTTGTGCAAGTTTGGGATAGTGAGCATTCCTTTGCCAGCCCACAGAGAATAAAACAGTTTGAACCCTTTGGGAGTTTTTAGAATTCAAGAGAATCAGTGTGGTTAAAGCATCTAAAAACATAAGCACATGGATTTTTGCAAACATCAGATGATCGGTAAGGGTATGATAGCTTCCTTGTAAAGAAGAGAAAAAAAGACAAAAGCTCTTGAATTAGTCCCAAAAACACAGACTATCAGACAATGATGGTCTATCAAGCTTAATGCAAAGTCCCAACAGTGCAGAAGCTCTAATCACTCTGAACAACCAGGCTTTTATATTAATGCTAAATAGCTCATTAATTTGACTTTACATCAGCTTAAAAAGATCATTATATTTTAATGTGAGTTTTACACATATTGCATGAAGACATTCACATGTTTACTTAGTTCTACCTAACAGTTTAGCCAAATGCACAAAGATAGCAAAAAAGAAAGAAAGAAAGAAAGAAAGAAAGAAAGAAAGAAAGAAAGAAAGAAA
>JBAMIG010000006.1:17389299-17407900 GCA_037177335.1 Kiunga ballochi | reverse complement strand
TATATATTTCCACGCTCTGCAGGTAGGTGTCACAATTGCTTTGACTATAAAACGAAAAAAGGACATAACCTTTAGCCTCATGTTTTAACCCTCTAAATCTTTTCCTGGATAGTGCCACCGTGCATATTGTTGGAATGATAGCTGCTACCACCTCCTCAGCCCTATGCACGCTGAGACATCCACTCAGATGAATACTGTATTGTTTCAGCTGCATTGTTTGATGCAATGAGGACAATTAGTTTGCAGGTTTTTGAAACGCATCTCCCATCATATGTGACTAACATTGTTATTACTCAGGATCCTTTTGTTTGCTTATTTGCCACGGTGTAACCATTTCGTTGTATACTTACGTGTGGGATAATCTCATTTGGCTTGAAAACGTTAAAAAAGGAGGGGTCGGCACCCTATACATAAACGAACTTGGAGTGAACTTGGGGATTTCTAAGTGGAGTAGCCTACATTTGATATTTATTTTTTTAAACGATGGCGGAACAATGCCTATAATTTATGCAAGTTATATTGCAAAAATGGTAACTGACATCTTCTGGACTGTTTGTTTTGTAAATACTACATATTATGGACGGTTTTAATTTGAAACGCGTTTGGGACGAAAAGCTACACAATCTTGTTATCAGGAGTACTTTTACTAATTTATATCTTTGAATGTATATAAAATAAAAACGCGCTGGTATTGATTTGCTGGCTGGATATTATATCCATTATTCAAATGAGAACATATTAAACTGTTTTCCCAACTATTAAATTATTCTTTGCGAGTCCCTTTATTCAAAACAGACTTGTTTATTATTTTATTTATTTTATCATTTACTTTTTAAGAAACATTCATCTGCAGCTATATTGAGCTATCATTTTGTCGGTCAGGCGCCGCGCAGATGGGAAATGCTTGATGAATCTCACTATTATAAAACAGATTGCATGATCTATTCTCTCTAAATGGACAATCATTATCTTTTAAGGCCTCGTTCTGGTTAGGGAATCTCTGTCGGTCACATATTCACGACCTTGGTGGATATAAACGACATGACTATTTCATTTTTCTCTCCTTTCCTCTCTCCTCTCACCCTGCCACACATGTATTTTTCTGTGTGATTAATATAACCGAGGGGACGCATTGAGTACTATGAGGCTCCCAACGGGACCATCCCTGGAGCTTTTTAAGCCTGGTTCAAGATGGGTCAACCCTGCCTGCTTCATTACGGCAAGGCATCGAGCAATACATAAACGTCTATCTAAGCATCTGCCAGCTCCAATGGGCTGTGTGATGAGCCCTAATCGGACAGGCTTTCATCATGGATTGGACAAAATAAGACATCTAATTATTACTACTACCACTACTACAACAACAACTACTACTACTACCACTACTAATTATTATTATTAATTGATAATAATATCAATAACACCAACAACAACAATAATGATAATATTAATAATAACAATACGGCTTATTATTATTATTATTATGATTATTATTTTTATTATTATTTATTCATTTATTTATTTTATTTTATTTTTTTAAATCACAAAATTTGTCACTTTCAGTTATGTGTGGCCTTGAAATTCTCTGGTTGAAATATATCTTGTTCTTCCAAGAGGATAGGCTACCCATCTTCACTCTCAGCTTAAGGCCCACTAAAAGCTAATCCTTCATTTTCCAGTTGAATTTGAGCTTGAGTGTTGTCCAAATGTCATGGGACCCTCACCCCAATTCAAGGACGTAATATTCACCAGCCACCAGGGAGGCAGGAAAGGATAAACCTACCTAAACTCAGCAAGTCTATCTTTAAAGCTGACATAATGACATAGGGTGTGCTTTACTTTGGCATGAATAGTGCTACAGGCTTTCTTTAAGTTGAATGAAAATGCAGAAACTAAAACCCACAGTTGATTTTTGTTTGTCATTTTTGTTAAAATGGATTTAACTATATTCTTACTTAAGAAACGTCAATAACATTTGCATTTGTGGATGCCATCTACTGTATATGGAAGCCATGGATGTTATAGCCCCTGGCCAGCTTCGTCTTCCCAGTCAAAATGCTTTCATTAAGAGCTGATTTATTGAAATGCATGCTTTATTCTCAGGTGGGCTCCCCCAGGGATTCAGCACTGTTGTCAAATAGCACCAAAGGCAGTCTCCAAAGCACACAGGGGCCCAGCCTCTCATTCGGTCTCTCTTTCTCTTACCTGCTGCTGCTCCCTTCAAATGTCAACATTTGTTCTCAATAAAAAGAGTTATTGTTTCTGTAAAAAGAAAAAAGGAGAAAAAAATACTGGGTACCCAGGCACCTTTGAACACATGAAAAGACCTTCCACCTCACCTTTTTGTGTGATTGAGAGCAATGGCAGGTGAAAATGGGAACAAGGGGGTGAGTGCACATGATAAACCTCAAGCTGTGAAGCCTGTTATGAAACATTTGTGAATTTATACCACAATTAGTCACAATTGTGCAGAGGAATTTCCGTCCCCTTTGAGGAAACTCTTTGATTCAAAATCATTAAAGTAGTAGCAGAGGAAACCAGGGTGCCCTTGACACAGCCTGGACATTGATTCTCAAGGGTGAAACACGCTATGTTACTCAGACTTACTGTAGAGACCCAGGGCTAACCCTGTATTGTAGAGTGGGGTGATAATTCAAACCTATCTAGGTATTCTTCAATTATAGCAGACATAATCCTATCATATAGCTCACCAATAAGCCTGCTATCCAAACCAACGACTGGTTGTCATTGAAAACTAAATTGATAGTATCAAAGAACCCTAGGCTTAGCTAAGCATAAACTGACAAGTGGACTAATTTCCCTTATCACTACTGACATAAGCAGCTTGTAGTCAGATAATTCATGAGCTCTTTGTATCTTTTTATCCTTATATCAACCCGTTCTCCTTCAAAATAGTTCAGATATTAATCTCTGATTCACAGTTGCTAAAGTTACGTTTTTATTGTAGCAGTTTGTAATAATTATTGAACAGGGACAGTAAAAATATGTTTTTTGTCTTTTTTTTTTTTTTTTTTTTGGGGGGGGGGGGGTTTGGGGGGGACAACGGAAGGCTTCCCCCCCCCCCCCCCCCCCCCCCTCCCCCCCCCAAATGAGATAAGATAAGACTATTCAACTCATTTAGCTTGTTAGGTTTTGGTTTGCTTGCAATATTTATGTGTGCCACAGACAGGCCTACAATGGTATACTTTGTATTTACTTTAAATACTAATGTCCAGCTATCTCTTACAATCCACTGAGAGTTATCAATGTCAGTATAAATACATCTTTAATAGAGACAACCAAAAACTATCTTTAAGCAGTTTGATTGGACTAAAACACACACAATATGAACAACAATCTTAGTAAAGTTTTACACAATTTGTCAAAATTTGACAATAAACAAGGTTAGAAAAGGGACATAAAAAGCCTCATTACAATTTGATTAAATATTTTCTAATTCATTTTTAATTCTTTCATTTAGTCATTCCTATTCTATTAAACATATCTATTAAAAAATAACCATAAATACTACTGATGTCTAAACTTAACCAGAAGTAACCCTACTATTTCAGAGACTGAGAGAGACCAAAGTGGTTGGTGTACAAATCCGATACAGTTGTGTTTAATAAAACACATCAAAGTAGATGGGAGGCTATAAAATGAGTCTGGGGTCCTGTCCTCTCGTAAATGTGTCAGGTGAAATGTCACTACTCTGGGTGATCAAGGGGAGTGAAGTGTGCAGTCTTTATGCGCACACACACACACACACACACACACAGAAGGTACTCATGGAATTCCTCTCTACCTACGATATAGTGCACACACACGCTCAGACTGTGTGACGCTATTACTTGTTCATGCAAGGGACTAAACATGGCCATTAGGAGCAATGACTTCCATCCTAATTGACATTTATGTTTAATACCTATAGTGAGTAAACACCCTACAGAAGTTCATAGCACCTTGGGGCTGTCAGAAAAGAAAGAAGGAACTGCCTTGAAAAGTTTTGTTAAGCAGATTATTAAAGGTGAGTTGCAAGGTTTAAAAAACATGGTTATGTGTTGTTAGCAAATCAAATGGGAAACTGTGACATCAAATGGGTGTCCAAACTTTTAATTTGTTGAATCCATGTTTTTATTGTTTATTAGTGTAAATGCACAGTTTAGTGTGCCTAATTTTGCATTTGCACAAGACAAATGACGGCGGTCATTAGTCGGTGGTATAAGATAATTATCCTTATTAATTGTATTGATGTAGATAGATTTTGTAACTGTGATGAAAATACACAACCTTAAACCCATTTAATCTTTGTATGGGCCCCTTCATGATCGACACAACTGGATGTGTAAACCGAGACTATTCCTGGTATGGGTTTGTACAGATATACCGGCTGTCAAGGTGTTTTAATTCAGTCCCACGAGTACTCAGTGGTCTTTAAGGCATTCTTACATGACTGTATTCATAAGTCAGACCACCCCTATCTATGACCTCAGTCTCCAGTTTAACCTCAACCACACATCTGTGAAGTTTTATGGATGTGCTTTTCACAGCCCTCATACTAACAAAATCTGTCATCACACAGACATATTAACACCTGTCACAGTATTCAAAACCTCCTTTGTTGCAGTTTTCAGGGCTACATTATGTCATAACACATATACATAGGAGCCACATAGAGATTAAAAGGAAAGACTTCAGACAGATGCTTCCTTGTCAATGTTATCATCAGTAGGTGAGTATGGTAGAGAAAAAGTACTTCATAGGCACCAATAAATGGCCACCAACATTAGGACATTCCTAAATACAGTAAATATCCGATTCCCCTTTTTAATATTTATGTGAACTTTAATTTACTCCTTAACTGTAAACATAACCATGTCTTGAAAAATGACATTTACCTTCATTAGGCTTTTTTTTAAATCAATGAACACAAGGTTGGTTTATATAGATAATGATAATATACTGTACAGCTAACATTTGAACTCACACTGATTTAGTTGTTCCCATAACAGTTTTTTGTTTATTATCATTGATATTTTTATAATAATAATAAAAACAACATTCATCCATTCATTTTATATATAGTTTATTCCTATTTATGGTAGCGGAAGAGCTGAAGTCCTTTCCATTAACAATTGAGAGACAGGGTACCCCAGCGATATAACGTCAGTCCATCGCAGGGCCAACATAGAGAAACAATAACTCATACTCACACTCACCCTTAGGGACAATTTAGAGTGACTAATAAAGCTAACGAGTAGGCCTTTAACCAGTGGGAGAAAGACAGAGTACCTGGAGAGAACAAGCAAACTCGAGGTCACAAGTGGGGCCTTCTCCCAGCCGATACTCTAACCATCAACCTTCCTATTGTAAGGCTACAGTGCTAAAACGGTTCCACCATGGACTAAAACATTGTTTGATTGAAAGTACTTTTATAAAGATAACGTTCAATTTAAAACAAATACAAAGCCTAGTTTCTTTTTTTTTACAAAGTGTTATAATTTGAAGTGAATCCATCAAATATAACACACAACGATGCCAAAAAAATAAATAAAAAAACAGTATCACTGAGCACTGAGGAGGTAAAGTCATCACAAGGATTCAAATTGTGTGGAACACATCCGCACACAGTAAATCACACACAAACCCCAGCCATGTCTCTACAATGACACAGCAAGGTTTCATCACAAACCTCTGCAGTGGTAACAAAATAAAGGTACAGATGGGTAACAAATTAAACAAAATAAATAAAAATGTTTGTTTGGATATATATGGTTTGAGTGGTATGTAACTTGTACAGCAAAATTATTTCAGTATAAATGTTTCACATAAAATATATCAATAATGTTGAACTCATTGTCCTAAAACTAAAATTTCCACCTGACATTCACATTAGGGTTACTAATACTGCATTTCTTTTGAGCATGTGATTTAATTTCCATTACATTTGGGTTTTGTCATTGCACATGTTTTTGCTCGCTTGTGAGTGTTTGCATACATTATGTACATCCAAATTAAGGAGCCAGATCTGTATGAAGTGATGTGTGCTTAATACTTAGTTACACCTCCACCCTGAATTCCCAGATGTCAGCTCGAAGCTTGCTCAGACATACAACTGGATCAGGCAAATATGAGGCAAACTTGATTTTCTCTTCATGTTTGCCTGAATGTTTAAAAAAATGAGCTCAGTGTGTCTCCAGTCACTTTTTTTTCCGTACATTAATAACTATATGAGACATCAGGGAAGTGATTTATTTTAAATAATATTTGACAGACTTGTTGGATGATTAAAAAAAACTTTGTTTAAAACATAGACTTCAGTGACTTAACTTGACTGTTGCTTTGATTCTAAGTTACTTTCACACATTGATGGCAAGGGATGCAAAATATAAACTTATTTCAGCAAACTTTGACCCCAGATACTCTTTTAATTTAGCCTGGAAGTTGTGCCTCGAGGCACAGTTTAAGGCTAAATGTCAGCTGTGTTCATTTGAAGAACACTATTTAAACAAGTTACATCACTAAAATATATCAACATGTAAGAGCTTGTTCTGTTGATATAGGTGATGATATATTTCACAATCTGTATCCCCCATCAAGATTGTGCAGCTTTAAAATGTTTAGAATGTCTAAAACAACATAAATAACACGCAAATAACAAACTAATGGAAAACAGGATAACTGAAGTATACTTGCTGAAGTAAAAATGTTTCTATGTTCATTAATATGATTTATTCTGTGCCTTTGAGTACTTGGTTTGTATATAACAACATTGGAAACATTCATTTAGCTTTAAAGATAAAAGAAAGAGACCTGTTCACTAATTGTGTGGAGTAAGCAACAACAACACATTTCACATCACATGGTGTTATAATGCTGATTGGGAATCCAAGCCTTTTCACTTGGTGGGTGCACAAGTGTTTGTCCAACAAAGGGATTGTCATAGTTGCTAAACAGAAAATACGAGGTTAGTATTTTTTTTTCCAGACACAGCTTTTATGTAACATAAACACTTTTGGGAAATTTGGCACAGGAACTGAAGTTATAAAGCAAAGCGACCAGCCAAAATAATACAGGTAATAATTTGCAGGTAAATATAATGACAGATAGTTTTATAAAGTCAAGATCTTGACACAACTGGTGCGTTATTATTGTCCTTCCCATTGCACAGTTAAAAACACTTGTACCAAACAGTTGGCAACAGATTGATAAACATTTCCCAATCCTTTCTATATTTTATCTGTCAATTTAATATGTAAACCATATAACAAAGAGCATCTGACTGAGCATACTCAAAATTGTCTATACAATTTTTTTTTGCTGGATAAAAAAAAATTTATGCATAACATTTATGACCAACATACACAGGTAAGATCTAAGGTTCTTTGGTGTATCTCCATCACATGAAACATATTCAAGTCATAGTGACAAATATTCCACACTACCCCCCCATTCCCCCCACATATACCCATCCTAACCGCCCACCAGAACGCTTCCCCTCCCGATCGTTCCCTTTTCAAACAGCTCCAACTCTACTCCTCCTCTGCTCTAAATAGGGTTATTCCCCATGAGGTGAAGTACAGTTAGATGGATTTGGTGGGGGGTCTGCACATTGCCAAAAACATTGCTTTCACTCTTCTTTCCTCCATCTCTCTCCTCTCTCAAAGGACAATCCTTCTTTGACTCCCAACTCACTCAGGAATATTAGTCTTATTGCATTTAATCACTGAATTCTCACACCCTAAAGATTTCAATTCATTAAAGGCACTCAGATATTCAGGCCAGCTGCTTCCTGGCGACTGGGTAAAGACAAGGTGGAGACAGACAGGCTCTGAGTGTGTGTGAGTGTGTCTGCGTGTGTTCCCTCTTTCTCTCTCTGTGGAGACAGGGCAACCCAATCCTCAGCAATGCCCTGGCTGTGCTCAGCACAATTCTGTGACAGCTATACCTAATCACACTACACAGAGGTGGTTCTGCTTATACTGTGGGATTGTATGTGCGTGCAAGGTACAGAAAAATCTGTAGACGAGAGCATGTGCATGTACACGTTGAACTGTGCATGCACATACTGTATATGTACACACATACACTTTTGGACACATATGCACACACAGCTTTGCAAGGCTTTTAAAGGACAGACTGTTGATCCCCCCACAAGCGAGAGAAGCGGCTTACATCTTTTTGTTACAGAGGATTGAAGGTGCATTCTAATACAATTACGCTGACGAATAAAATGCTTTTTAGGAGAAAGGAGGTGCCACAGCAGCATCAGGCTGCTTGATGCTGTTCAAAGACGCGTCACTGGTGACATAGCAAAAGAGTAGGACCGAGTCATTGTTGCAGACTATAAATTTAATACTGAACAAAAGACTTTTTCTCAATTTTTTGGGAAATGGGTAATTTCTGCTGTGAAAAAGGAGCCATGTGAGGACTTCTGTGTGTATAGTACAGTGTATCCTTGTTCATCTCTATCTCCCACTTCCTCTCTAACTATATATATATGTATATATATATATATATATATATATATATGAAGAAAGATAGATAGATGGAAAGATAGATAGATAGAGAGAGAGAGAGAAAGAGAGAGAAAGGTGCTCACTTCTGGATGTCGGCCAGTTACTGACCATCTCATTTTAATTTTGTCTAGATGTGATTTGGGTGAGGTTAGCTAAATGTTAGGGATAAGCAAGCAAAATTCATGTAAGTCAATGTAATGCCCTTTGAAGTCTTGTACACTCAACTGCATGTTTGTGTGTGAAAGTGTGTGAGAAAGAATGATGCATTTTTACACACAGTTATCCACACGCATATGTGTGCGCACCTGTGTGTGTGAATATGTTCCACTGACCAGATGGCTGCAGACTGACTTAGGAATCAATATTTAAGAAGAAAACATACCAACAATGCATCTGCATGTGTTTGCTGTACCCCTGTGATAAAATATTGACACTCTGGTTTTTGCAAGAATTATCAGCTGTGGTCAAAAATAGGATTTGCGGCTTACAGGCCTGTATCTGTTTTGTGAAAGCGATGATGACGGCTACACATTTGTGTCAAATGTGGATGTAGACAGGCTGTGTTGATGTTTGTCATGAAATACTGCCACCAACAGCAGATGTCAAAATGTGTTGCTGGCAGTTGCTGTTACTTCTGTTTGAATGAGCAGAAATAGGGCGAGAGAGCGAGCAAGAGAGAAAGAGAGAGAGAAGAGAGAGATAGAGAGAGAGAGAGGGAGAGAGATATGTCATGCAAAACTTCTCTGGATCTGCTTATTATAAAATGCTAAACTTAAAAATGCCTTAGTTGTCACAATGGGCATTTCAGTTACTTGATGACTTGACTGCCAAACACAAGCTAAAAGCTAAATCTCCATACCTCTATCTATATATTGTCATCATCAAAGGAGATTAAAACAAGTTTTCCATTTACTTCAAAGTGTATATACTAGAAGAACTCAACATTTTTAAAAATTTTTATTTTATCATGCTATGTACCCACAAAGAAATGAAAAGATATTAAAATCCATTGAAAATAACTATGGAAAATATGATATTTAAAATAAGTAATTAATTATATAATGGAATGATGTGCTGTTTAATGCAATATTTGGATATTTGGAATAGATATTAATGCAACATCCAAAATAAATAATTGAGAATCCAGCTATGAAGAAAATGTGGTTGTGTCAACAAAACTGTGTCTGTATTTTTCCTCAGCAGTTTCCTTGATTAGTAGAAAATAACTAGCTAGACTAATTGTAGTGAAGCTGATTACTGAAAACTATCATCAGTAATAAACACTTTCATTCTATTTAATCAATACAGCACATTTTCCTTCTACTTGAATTCATTTGAATGCCCTTTTCACTAATCCATATCTCACAGGCTATAACAGTAACATTCCTTTGGGAAATTTGCTTTTCAGCTGACAGTATCTGAACTGGAATCTGATCCAAGTGCTCTCCTCCACTTTGCGAAGAGTGAAACCAAGCCATCTTTATTTTGAGTCAACAATATAGTATGTGAATGAATGGCACAGCTGATGCAGAGCTGCTTTGACATGTCATGGATTTCACACTACACACATATTGAGTTCTCCCTCTCATGAGAAACTATGCAGAAAGGACACTTGGCCTATGCTATGTATGACTGACATGACACACCAAATCACATCTGAGATTAAAACAAAAGAAGACAAAAAACAAATAGAACATCAAACACACAATTTTTCTGGGTGTAGGTGAGTGAAATGAGGGAGATTGGGTTTTATACATCAGAATACACACTTATCATAAAAAAAGGTGACTCTTCTGTGTTTTCCAATAATACTATCTGTAATTGTTATGTAAAAAATAATACAGCTGTCACCAAAGCAGACCAAAACTAAGATAAAACCTACACCATAAACTAAACAAAATATATTTTTTTCTTGTCAACTGGAACCATTGATTAAAAGATATCTGCTATCAGACTCTTTGTCAAATAAAATGTTTTGTACATTCAGAAAAAAAGAAAAATACGTAACACACACATTGCGATTAGTGATTCATTTTACCTTACAGGCTTTTGCAACAAGGATATGTGGGAAAGTTTTAATTAAAAGCATGTCAGAACAAGGTAGAAGACATTCACTTGTCTTAAATCTTTTCAACACTTCTTTGTTAGTTTGGTGCCAGGTCAACAATACCACATTCAAAAGTATTAAGTGTGCCAAGTAAGAAACAAAACAATCTCAGAATTGCTTTGTAGGCTGTGCAAAATAAGTGTTTCCATGAAGAAACTTTAGTTCTGTCCAGGAGTCTTATTTGGAGGCTTTCTGTTCAAGAGGATAGATGTGTGCCCTGTGATGAACTATGATGGACCTGTCTAGAGTGTGCCCTTCCTCCTGCACATTGATTGCTGGGATAGGCTATGGCTCCAAGTGACAATTTATTTGAATATGCAGGACAGATAATGAATGTATGTCTGAGGTGTCAGAAGCATGGATGTGTGTTTGAAGAATAACTACTGTAAAACAGCCAAAGTAAAAAAAAAAAACAACATCTTGTAAGAAACAGGCAAATCCACAAATCCACAGTCTAATGTATGAGGAAATACATATAATCAAGTAAAAGAAAAAAAAGGGGTGAGCATTTTCAGTGTTTCAATATTTGACTCAAAGTAATATGAAAGAGCCATCACTCAGTAACTTTTCTGATAACTATCAAAATCATGGAGGATGTAAATCAGGGGCGTCAAGATCCAGAGGTCCATCCCTCGGGGCCGGAATCCAGCAAGTTTTGCTGTATATCTCCACAAACACACCTGATGCAAATCAAATAGATCCAACTGCTTCTTATCAACCTATTAAGTAATTTCAGTCAGCTGTGTCAGAGCATGGAGACAACCTGCTGGATAGAGTTTGCTTATGTAAATAAACACATCTTGCAGGTTTCAGATGTCATTATGACCAATATTATCATCTAAACTATGATTATGCAAAAAAAAAAAAAAAATCAAGTTTGTCAAATAAGTTTTGCATGCAATGTGTTAAATACTTTTATTGTCTTTCTTTCTTTCTTTCTTTCCTTCTTTCTTTTTTAAGTGAAGATTATGTTTCAGTGTTGGAAAATACCACTTTCTTCTTTCTGGATAAATAAAACTCTGTCAATTTTAGATATGACAATCATGCAACAATTAAACAATATCAGGAGAGTCATTTGTGGAAATTTAAGGCTTCAAAATTTAGTGTCCCATCTGGTTTAAGTGCAAACATTGGACACCAAAATGTATTTGATAGCTTTACACTTGTGTAACCTCAATCTTTTCTATATTTTATCCGTCAATTTAATATGTAAACCATATAACAAAGAGCATCTGACTGAAAAATTACACTTGAATTACACGCTGAGCTGCTCAAAGCATACGTCTGAAGATTCCTGTGCCAACAACTATGAACTGGGACCTCTGAACATTAATTAGAGTGGAGTGATGGTCTCCGAGGACCCAGTCTTTTGGCTCCTCTTCCTCCTAGTACAGTCCTAGGTGACTGGGCATGCCTTACAAGATCTGATTAGTTCAAAATTAAAACTTCATTAACTGTCAGGCCTGATTAACAGAGCAGCGGAAGAATGCTTTTGTTCAAGTTCATTATATATTGCCTTGTCTGCTCTTTGATAACATTTGCATATATAATACATAACTGCAGCTCCTGTATGTCTTCAGCATCCAGCTTTGATCCTTAAATATGGTGTTGTGATGTGTAATGTTCTCATTTTTATTTTAAATATGTATTATATTTCCACAGAGACTGAGTTATGCAGGTAAAAGTTTTGAATGAGTTCAGCCTTTTTCTATGATGTAATATGGTAAACAAAATGTAGAAAATATTAAACTTTTGTTGTAATTATCTCACTTTTCAATTGTCTGATGAGGCAGTTGATTAGGTTGATATAAATATTTTATGATGATGAAATTAAATTTGAAATTGATGAAATTTGACAATGATGAAAAGACATATAAGTTGATTTGTTTAAAGATGCACCACATAAACCTTAGCTATTTCTCAGGGATGTCCCCCATAATCCGTATTTTATTCTACCAATACTACATACACTTTTACTGTACAATCACTTAAACATTTGAAGGAATCAAATCCAAGAAAAGCAACAGTAGAATTTATGGCTGTTTATTAGTGACAGTCAAAGCATTGCCACAAGCAGGGAACTCAAGGGATTGGAAATGAACAGTTGTGTCACCCTAAAAAGTAACATAATCAGTGAGGCTAACCAGGAAAAAAAGTTTAATCTTGCTAGGGAGCATGAAGATTGGAGCAATGGAAAAAAGTTCATGTGATCTGATGAGCCCAGGTTTACCCTTTTCCAGAGTGATGGGTGCATTAGGGTCAGAAGAGAGGCAGATGAATCGATGCTGCCATCAAGCCTAGTGCCTACTGTTCAAACCTGTAGGGGAAGAATTTAGATGTATGGTTGCTGCAATTGGTTAGGTTCAGGTTCAGCATTAATATGTGGTAAAAGAATGAAGTCAGCTAACCTGACTATTCTGAAAGAACAAGTTATTCCATCAATCTTTTTTTTTTTTTTCAGCCCTGCTGGCACAGGCATAATTCAAGATTACAATGCCAGTATTCATCAAGTTCATATTTTGAAAGATGGGTTTAGAGAGCATAAAACTTCACTTTCAGACATGGGTCGGCCACCAAAGAGTTCAGAACTTAACCCCATTAGGAATATTCATGATGTGCTGAAGAAGGCTGTGTGCAGCGGTCACATTCTACCATCATCAATGCAAGATCTTGGTGACAAAGGAAAAAACACTAGAAAAAAATTGTGACGTTGCAGAAGCTCATCGAAACAATACCACAATGCATGCCATAATCAAAGTTAAAGGTGGTCCAAATAAATATTAGCATGGATGACCCTCTTGTAGCAACTGTTTTTGGCCAGGAAGTGTAGTTTGTGTTTAAATTAGCCTATCATTTGATGTACACAAAACACAAGTTGGTTGCAATGGAACTTAGCATCTAAAGAGATGCTCATTCGGTTACTGACTGTATGTATGACTAAATATGCTGCTAATGTTACAGAAACATGCTATTCATTTAGACATATACAGTCACGTAAGGATGGGTCAAAATGACACTTTCTAACTCTTTTTACCTGGCCAAAAAACACCTGCATGTTCTTAACAAAACAGTGACACGCACAAGTTAATTACTTATAATCATGCTATTTCAATCTAAAGTTAGCAGCCTATTTGTAGCTTGAGTTGCTTGGGATACTTTAGGTTTACTATAAATCACAAGGCAATTGTCAAGTAACACTGTTCATATATGATATAGTACCAGATATTGTTATAATCTATCTTCAAAAGAACGGTGAACAAATAGAAGGTATTATTTTCATTTAGTTTGTGGTCACATTTATTGACTTCTCCCTCTCAAACCCATTTTCTTTTAACTTCTGATTGATTATATTTAAAGTATTTCCATATATCATTTTGTTGTTTCCAACCACCATGCCCCTTTGTGAATGCTGCTACCATGATCTATTAATTAATTAACTCAATTCCATGTCTATGACTGTGACAACTGACCACAGAATACAGTGATAGGTGTGGCAAAAAAAAAGATAAAATGTGACACCATTGCTAATAGTTTTTATTTCTTACAAACATATTACAGTACATTAAGCTGTCTATAAGAGCTATACTGTATACCTAGTAAAAGTGGTTTTATGATCCAGCAAATGCAGAATACACACTGCACTTTCTGTGCTCCGCATCTGAGACACTTCAATTGTGAATTGGCGTATTGAGACGTAGCTGGAATATGTATATCTGGTGAAAATTTGGGAGGAATATCCCAAAGGAAAGACATCAGCAGCATTTTCAGTTGTCGCTGCCTATTATTGTTATACATTTATATCCAAGAAATATGGGATCATGATTGTAATTCATTTTGCAGACTCAAGATACTGAGTCAACTGTGAACAATAACGTATTTTAAATTCTAGCATATTCTTAAGTACAATTTAAAGGCACCTGTCCAATACTTAAGATATGGCTTGTTGTGAAACAGGCAACGAGACGATTACTACAAGTACAGTCCTCCATCAAATCTACAACAGAATGGTTAAAAACCAACGTGCTGCCATGAGCTAAAGGTCCAGACTACACCCATCTTTAATCAACATCCAGTTTGAGGTTTTGGTTCTGCCACAGTATGACTAAAATGGTTTTGCAGAACTTGACGAGTGCTTTACATCAACAAATTCACACAAAACGTAATGAAGTGATTAAACAGAAGAATGCACCAACATCCCCTCACAATGATGTGATGCATTAAGTTGATGCTTAGTTTGGTTTTACTGGTTGATTAAATATAGGATTAGTCAAGTGTTGTTGCTAACAAAGTATCTTTTCTCTCCTTATTTATACTGCTCTGATATTCTTTTCTTTAATGCATAAAGAATAAATGGATTATTCTACCAACGATAAAGCACATTCTGCAAGGCTTTGTTGAAGACTTTGTAAAAGCATTGAAATATTATATTGTTACAATCTGAAGACTGCATTTCTTCACGTTTCAACCATTCAGACAGAAAAAGAAGCCATCCAACAATTCAAAGACCAACCCAACCCCCTTCAGCCTTTTTGTCTTCCTGCTGCTTCTCCACTGTCATTTACAATGTGTGCTTTGCATTGCAGATTGAGCAGGATGTTGTTTAAATCCTTCCAGTCTTTGCTTGACAAAAATGCACATTCACACACACACACACACACACACACACTCAAGTACACAGATGCTGTACGCAAGCCAGGGAATTAGCTTTTACTGAGAATCTGCAGTCTGGGGTTGATAATATAGAGTCCTAGCTTCCCAGAAGTGTGTCTGCAGGCATGCATTAAGAATGTGTCTGTGTGTGTTTTTATGAGACACTAATCGTTTACCATCCCATTGTCCTCTTCCACCTCTTTCTCCTCCTCGTCTTTCGCATCTTTGATGCAACACATAAACAGATACACACCCCAAACACCATAAGCATGTTGATTTCCACACTCTTGACAGAACAGCTCACACAGTGCATTAACTTTATTATGAGCACCTGAATAGGCATAACCTTAATTCAACTCATAGCACCTGCAACCCTCCAGCCACAGCATTCATAGATGACAGCATAATGGATCACTCTACTTTGAACACTGTTTCAAAGATGAAGTGTCTGCCAGCTTGGTGTGGAAATCCTCTAAGTCAGGTTTGATACATCCACTAAAAGAACAGCATAGTTTTTTTTTTCTCTCTCACAAACACTTATAAATGCAGCATAGTTCACCTAACTATTTATGCACCTACACAAATCAAGCATTACACTAGGTATGAAGGATAATATAATGAAAATAAACTTTTTTTTGTTTTTTGTCGTTCAGAGCAGAAAAAAATAGTTCCTTTCCAACAGATCAAATGATTAAAATGTGGCTTTCTACAGTTTCTCTGAAATGACAGTGCTCAAGGTGACTAAATCCTGATGGTACAGGTGTAAGCCTCAATGGTTAACACTGAACGTACATGCAAAATTGGAAGTTAAATAATAAAAAAATATGTGCTCTAGTTTGCTTTTACTTCCAATTGCCTCTGGCCATTTCCTTTAATGTAGAGTTTAAGCAATTCCAAGCTGTTTGAGTATTCACACACATGAACACATCAAAACCTCTGCTTAGGGGTTCTGCTCAATGACAGATAGGTTACAGCAGAGTAAAAATTAATGATGAAGACAAATTGGAGCAGCACCTGGCCAGCGATTTATCAAAGCCCTGCAGCTGAGATGGTGCATTTTGCCCGTAAGGGAATTCAGCACATTTCATTGAGAAGTACTTTAAAACCTACTACAGAGGCCTGGCAACAGAAGAAGAAAGAAGCACATAGAAAGAGGAGAAGTGAAACAGAATTGATTTATTGACTCAAAGAAATGCAAAATGATTTAATATGCTGAAAGGCAGAAGGGAGTGTGAAGTTTTCACATGAATAGGGCTAATTGTGATTCACAGGGGAAGGTGTTTTTTCATTCTGATATCAATCTTTAAAAACATGCTCATCCACAAAGAAAAAGAAAGTGAAAAGAATATGTAAACTTTAAAAACAGAGAGAACAAAGCATATCTGTAAGAATATGGCACCTACTTTTGTATGTCAAGTTATCAATAAGATTTCTGACCATATTTCCGTTTGACAAATCACTGTGCAGGGCATCCAGGTGAAACACAGTCGCACACAAAGAGCTTGATAACCTTCCCACCTGTATATGATTTACAACCAGCACTCCTCCTTCAGGATATTTGATGGAAAGATAAACTCAGATGGTGAAGGTATATGTTTTATTCTTTTTGCCACTGTAAATTTATCAGTCGGGGCAAAACATGAAAAAAGATGTGGGAGGAGCAGTTCCTTTTCTTGTATTGTGAAACAGCTGTCAGAAAAATTGTTGCGAGCAAAAAAGGAGTGTGGTGAGCTTGAGTCCAGCTGTTTTCCTTGTTCATTGTTTTTTCTTTATTGAAGAATGTAATCTTCAATAGATCAGTTCTGAAGACATTTATTGAGGTTGGGGAATTTTATTCTTTGGTTAGCAAATCTGTTTGTCTCCTTGTCGGGTAAATGACCAAATAAAAAATTTGTAAAATATGATGCTAATTAAAGTGTAAAAAATTGCCTTAGACTGAATCATCTAATGGTAGGAGAACATTACCGTAAATGTCATAGAGCATTTGTGCATGGTAATTCCAACCTGCAGATGTGTGAAAACTTTGAGTGAATAATGAAGAAATCTGTAAGCTCTCCGACTTTTCAAATATACTTAGATCATTTATTAGTTCTGTGTGACACACACATTTAATACATTAAATGCACTGCTTAAGTATTGGTGATAATGTCATTGTCAGATTAAACTACATGTGACTTTACCTCAGGCTGGCTTTGACTTTGCTACAAAGAGCTCAGATTATGCACCCAGCAGAAATCAGTCAAGCATTATCTCTATGAAGACAACCACTCCTCTTCTGTCCACTGACTTCATTTGCGCTCAATATTTTATAGCATATGATAAAATTAGTAGTAAATATAAACAATACAACAGCTAAAATATGCAGGTTATTGAGAATTTATCCAACAAGAATAAGATTCAATCTTACTTTTAAAAGAAAAGCCATTACTCTCTTCTCTTTTATGTCCTACTTGTCTACCTACTTTTGCAAATAGTGATGTAATCCATATGGAAACCGGCTCACGAACATAGTTAAATAAATTCTGTAGCTTTTATCTTTATGTACATCTGTGCATCATTTTATATGCTGCAGATTCACAAAGATAAAAAAAAAAGCCAGCATAACTTGCACATCTGCACGCAACACATTACACTTACCACCACCACAGTGTCTGTACACTGAGTACATCACTGGAGGCAAGGTTACCTTTGTTGTTTTGGCTCTCCTTGCCAGATGCCTTTTGTAGGTGCTTCCCCCTCAAGCACTTTGCTGGTGTTGGAACGCACATGCGCAAACCCACAAATGCAGGAAAGCTTACTCAATGATGTACAAAGATGCATTTTCACATGCACACAAACACATGCACATTCACGCACACATAGAAACACAGAGCGGCCACCACACATTGTACCCCCCATCCACCCTTGGGTGATGAACAACATCTGCTTACCCATCCCTGCGTCCCTGCCCCTGGCGTGGCTTGTGGCTTCCTCCTGGCAGCACAGTCACAATGTCATCTTGTCTGCTTCTCTGTCACCCATTACTAAAATGTATAGTGACAATCAGACTTTTTCAAATAGACACACATTCTTTAGTTTACTCTGGACCAGTGACTCCAGTCTGTACAGCGGCCCTAAAGGATGTAGCATTATCTGCTGCTGAAAGAAAGCCAATATAGCATGAAACATATTTGGAATTACAGGACATGCATTTTGCGAAGAACAAGAATGGTTTTTGAAAATTCGGGGCTTTGCAACATTTAGTTTTTATTTTTCTGTTTTATATATTTTTTTTTTTACCAACACTGTTATAAGGACAACAAACACACGCACACACATCTATACA